>BPTQ01000005.1:25326823-25355271 GCA_019973895.1 Chrysanthemum seticuspe
TGACAACAATCTTAATCTACAAGTTTTGTTGCAAAATGTTCGATGCTTACTATTGTCCTACCAAGTTGGTATTTTAGGTAAGCTCATTGACAACAATCTTAATCTACAAGTTTACTTGCGAAATGTTCTATAATGATATCGTAGTATATGAATTAACAAGTCCCACTTGTTGCATTGTCTTAGTTTCGTTTTTTTCCCCTTTTTGTTCCTTTTCACTTAACTTTTTTTTCATGATATGCACGTTACAAAAATTTTAAACACTTATTTTACAGGTATCAAATAAAGTTTTGTTATAATTTGCGGTATCAAACTGTTGTATGACAAGAACACGGGTCATAGATATGAAGTGTGGATTACAAGCACAAAAAGTGAACCTATTATTCAAATAAGCAAGTGTACACGAACAAATGTGCTTATGCACTTTCTTTCTTCATGGGCTCAGATGATTTAAGCCTAAAAACAAGAGACACAGAAAACAAAATGAACGACTTAATAATTCGATCAACATACTAAAAACCAAACCAAAACCGAATGTTAACTTTATACCAAAAAACATGATACACATGAAGCACAAATGACAAATCCGTTTAAAGACCAAAGCCGAATGTGTTGATGATACTATATGCTAAAAACAACCAAAATTAGAGTTTGTATCCTGGCAGACATGTCTCTTGTTGAATTAAAGCATTTATAACTTAGAAAAGAAATGTTTGACAGTTGACATATTTCTTTATGATCCAAATGATGTTGGGTGTAGTGTTTGGTAGTAGTTTCTCTTTTGTAATGGAACTCGGTATCTAGCCTTATACCGGATAAAGTGTAGGCGACGTTGTGATAGGTTTGGTTCTACTTCGTGGAAGAAATCGGTGTCTAGCCTTGTATCGGATAAAGAGTAGGCGGCGTTGTGAAGGCGTCTCCGCCACATTAAGGAGCTTGTGTTGTGTAGTACTTAGAAACTCTCGAGTGGGGTACTCGGGGAGTGGAGTAGGGCAAAGAAGGTGTCCTTGTAGCCGAACCACTATAAATACTCGTGTCGTGGTTTTGTGTTCTTTTACTCTTTATCTCTTGCTTTACTTACTTATATGTTCATCTATCAATATCCAACACACAATCTAAATAGATTGACATAAGTCGATCTAAATACATTAAAACAAAGTTTTAATCGGCAAAACTATTCAACCCCCTTCTAGTTTTTCACAAAACCCATAAATAAGGTCTAGGATTCTTGGAACTAGATTTGTTGACCTTCATTTACACGAATGGTAGCCTTTCTAGACACAAGAAAGATGACCCAAACATATTAATATGTTTTAAAAAACGCTTATGGTAAAGAATAATCTAATCAAACCTAATTGTATTTTTGTATCTGGTTTGGGTTTTCAGTATGCTATGAGAGTTTCTTACACAGTTTCGTCGCAACAAGTATGTAAATGTAAAACACAACTCAATATCCTTACCAAAATAGACTCCCAAATGTTTACCAATATACAACGAGGGCAGAGGTTTCAAGCTTTTCAGTAAGGATCATGGTTCTAAAAGACTCGCAAATGTCCCACAAAGGCCTCGCAAAGGGGTGAGGCTTGGTCATGCCGCCACGTCATGCCGCCTTATGCCACGTCTTTTTGTAAACTCGATATATATGAAATATGATATAAATATATAAATATTTTTATATTTTGTGCCGCCTTATGCCACGCCTTATAAACGCAACAGCTTCGCTTTGGCCGGAAAAGCATGAAGTTGGTCATGCCGCCATGCCACACCTCGCGCTATTTATAACCTTGATAAGGTTACGTGGGTTTCATATTTTGTAAATTTTTGGTCTTACGCTTCTTTGATGCCTTACATGATTTGTTAATTTATTTCAATTTTTGTCCCACGTTGATAGAAAGTAAAAGAAATCAGCTCCTTATAAGTTCAGTACACATTTATTGATTAATGAGTAATTAACCTGTTGGAGCCAACAAAACTTGTGCGTAAAGAAATAACAATTTAAAATGGTCGCAACATATATAATTTCTTTTTGTTTAACTCCATTTCATAACGTTCGATCATACATTACACAAATAAAGATAAAAAAATTAATTTAACACCCTATCAAATAATTGTTTAAAACAGTCGTAACTCGTAACATGACCTTTCCAAAAAAAACAGTATTAGCATGGAAAACAATCCATTTAGATTGGGGCCCATTGCTGCTCGAATGATGATGGCGATATTTATCGCTTTTCCATATGCTTTCGAGTATCATCTGTTCGAGTTGGGTTTTGAAGTTAGTCGACACATATGATATCAATCAATCAAATGAAAACACCTAGTCATTCTTGAAAAAATTCATTGAAATTCTGCACACATTGCACCCTGAGAGTTTAGATCTTAAATTAGTATAGTGTATGTATTTAATCCATCATTAATACATGGATTGACTAAAAGTATTAAAGTTAGCAACATTACCAAGTTATTTAAATACTTGCAAACTTTTCGTTGAACTTAACGGTCATTGAGTTATCAATATTTTTGTATTACATTAGTCGATTTAACAAAAAAAGAGTTATTGATATCTTTGCATTACATTATTCGATTTATCAAAAGAAAAGAAAAAAGAATGCATGGTCGTACAACGGGCATATGGAAATATTGGTTGGAGACGTTTGCAGAGGTTTTTATGAGGGTGTTTGTTTATGTTTATATGTAGTTTATGAGCTTATCTGTTTTTCAGCTTATATTTCATAAGCTTCAATTTTCTAACTTATTTTTAGATTTGTGAGCTTATATAAGTTTATTACAATATGATAAACTTATATAAGCCCATAAGTTTCAAAATAAACCAGAAATATAGGCTTATAAAATATAAGCCGAAATCCAATAAGCTCATAAGCCCACATACAAGCTTAACAAATACCCCAATTGCTTAGAATGTTGATCGTTTTTTCTATATGAATTAACAAATTATGATACTTAATTCTAAAATATTAACAAATTACTGTATATTTCTATAGCGTAAAGACGATTTCTTAATTTATTTCAAGAGTTTATCCCACATGGATAGAAAGTAAATGTAATGAACACTTTATAATTTCAAATGTCATTCAAGTATTTATCCTAATAACAAAGATATTGCAACAAAAACTTGTTGCATATACTTTGTTTCTGGATTTTTTTTTCACTTAACTCTTTCCTCATGATCCGCATGTTACGACCAATTTAAATTGTTATTTTACATGGTATGAATTTAAGGTTTTTTTTTTTTTTTTTTTTTTTTTTTTTTTTTTTTTTTTTTTTTTTTAATTTGTAATATCAAACTGTTATATAACAATTAAAATAGCTCTATTGTTCTAAAAATAATATTTGCAACTTTTTAGTTATACCAATTTTGATTCATTCAACACTTTTTAGTAGAGGTTAGAAACAAGTACATAACCATAAAGGCTTAGTTAGACGGTGCGCCACAAAAGTGTGATTTCAAGCTCAAAAGTGAATCATTTTCTCTTTTATTGTTTTTTTTTTAACGAAATTTCTCTTTTATTGTTTAAGATATCCAAAAGTGTCATAATCAAGAACTTGTATGTGTTAATCGACCCGTGCTTCGAGTTTTCTTTTTCTATTTTTTTTTCACTCAATTATTCCTTCTTTACAACATGGGATCGTAAATTACCACAAATTATAACAAACTTTTATATGAAGCCTAAAGAAATAACAATTTGAAATGGTCGTAACATGTAAAACCGAATATGTAATAAGAATACAAGTCATTAAAACATGAAAGGTTCTATAAAAGCTTGTTTACTGTGTATCTACTTGTTTTCTTTTGTTTTGTTTGTATTTTTTTTACTCAAATTTTTTTCTTCATCAGACGGGGTCATAAATTATCATAAATAATGAAAATATAAGAATCTTGTTGTTAACTTATTATATAATTGATTATAAAAAAAAAACATTGGTGAACATGAATTGTTAATTTATTTTAACTATTTATGTCACATACATAGAAATTAAAAGCAACGAACTCTATAAAAGTTCAAGTGTCTTTCATAAAGCTAAAAGTAGAATTAAAGATACGAATAACAAAAACTCGTTACTTGTTCTTTTCTTTGCTTTTTTTTTTTTACTGTTTTAAATTACGTTCTATTTCTTTTCACCTTTTTTACTGTTTTTGCCTTCATCGCATGGGTTCATAAATTACGTTCTATTTCTTTTCACTTAAGCTAATAAGGAGGCCAAAAACAAAGACCTAACAAAACAAGTTTGTATGTTTCTTTAGTGTCAATAGCTTATCACATCCCACATAGATAGAAAGTAAAAGTATTGAACTCTTTATAACTTCAAGTTTCATTCATTGATTAATCAAACACATGCAATTTGTAACAAAAACTTAATTCTTACAAGTTGTATTTAGATTTGATTTTTTTTCTATTCTTTTCACTTAACTCATATTTCATAACATTTTTCTTTGTTCTATTCTTTTCAATTAACTCTTTTTTCATAATTTCTTGTTCCTTGACACTTAACTCTTTTTTCATAACATGAGGTCCTAAATTACTAGAAACTATAACAAAACTTAAATGGATACCTTACAAATAAAACTTTACAATGGTCGTAACCTCTAAAACCGAGTATAAAACAAGATTGCAAGTAGTAAATATGAAGTCTAGATTAAAAGCCCAAAAACATTAAGCACAAAAAACGAACCTAGTATTCTCACAAACTTTGTTTAAAAAAAAAAAAAAAAAAAAAAAAAAAAAAAAAAAAAAAAAAAAGTGTACATGTAACAACTGTGCTTATTCTTTCTTAATTATGGGCTCAAATGGTCTAAGCCTAAAAACTCAAGACACAAAGATAAAAGAAGACGACCGTCTTAAAATAGTTTAACGTACTAAAACCAAACGAGAACCGGACGTTTTAACTTTATGCCCAAAAACATGATACACATAACACATGAACCACAAAACTATTAAGAAAGCAAAACGGAACGTGTTAACGATTCAATATGCTAAAAAGGATCAAAATTTATTTTGTTTTTCAATTAACTACAATACAAGTTGCTAGCACTTTAAAAAAAAAATAACAGATCTATTTTGATTGTTATTTTCTACCTATTCATGGTTTGTAGTTAAAAGCTGTGGAATACATGAGTTTATTAGCAAATTTGTCTCAACGAAAGAGTTATTACTCACATTCGTGCAAGGATGATGCATGCACTTGATTGAAGATGCTCAGTCGGTCTCCAAAGTGTTCCTTCTACTGTTGCTGGACTCTTCCGGAGCCACAATTATGGAAAAAGATAGTTCAAGTTTGTGACGATTAAGCTAGTATACAAAACATTAGTAATGTATTACTAAACTTCAACTTGTACTAGGGCTTCACATCCACCATACATTACTTTTTAGGGGAATATAAGTGACGTCCACAACTCAAATACTTACTTTTGTAGCGTCGTATGAGTTATTCTTTTTAACCAAATTAGTATCTAATATTCTTAACTTCCAAGTAATTATCTTCATTTACAGATAACAATTAGCACCGAATATAAAAATGACAATTTGGCATACCTGCTATATTTGTTGTTTACATAAATGGAGGCCTTTGTAGACAGAAGAAAGATGACTAAACATATGTAATTTTCTCTTTTTAGACACTGATTATAAAATAAAAACAGGTCTGAATTATTCTTTTGTCTCTTGTTTTCAGTTTGCATAGAAAAAACTTCTTGCATAGTTTTGTCGAACATTATGGTTTTCTAGCAGGTACGAAAATAATATTATCCATTAACGATTACAACTCCACATAATTTGTTTTGTGTCAATTGTTTGTTGCTTCTTTAGTTTGTTTTTAGTAATTAAGTTCATTACAGCTCTATGCAGTTGCTAATTTGATTTCTGGTTCAGTTTAGGATTTTATGTTAATATTAAACTTGTTTTAATTGGTCATCATCATGATAATCATCAAACTACCACAAACCATCATCCAAAGAAACATAAAGCGTTGCCACATATTATTAGTAGCAAAATTAGTAGAGTGATCCCCATGAACATCATCTTTTAATAGCAGAGTGACTTAGAGTGAATCAACCTTTTCCATAACACGGGGTCATTATCGCTTTATGCCCAAAAACTTGAAGCACAAAACATGTAGAAACTAAAAACGATCGTTTAAGGTTATACCACCCAAAAACATGAAACACATGAAGCACAAAACCATTTAAAATTGAACGTGTTAACGATCCAATATATATGCTAAAAGCGATCAAAATCTGTTTAGTTTGGTTTCAGTTAAGTAAAATACACATTGGACTAATTTTGTTTCAGTTAACTAATACAAATTGCTAAAGGTAGGGCAGGCATTTTAAGCTTTTCAATTAAGGTTATACAGGTTTCAATCTACATGTGATTTTATGTTTCTCTTTAATGTCTAACATCATTTGTTAATTTATTACAAGAGCTTTTGTCCCACATGGTTAGAAAGTAAAAGTAATGAACGCTTTATAAGCTCGAGTGTCCACAATGTATTTCCTGGTAAGCTGAGCGTTTACAACAAAACATATTGTTGTGATAACTCCCATTATCATTTTTATATATATTTTTTCTTTAATCTTCTTTAGTTACATGTAAAACCAAGTAAATAATGAGAACACAATTCATAAATATGAAGAGTGGATTACAAGCCAAAAACATTAAGCACAACAAACAAATCTTGCACTTATACACTTTGTTTATGAATGGGCTCAAATGTTTTAAACCTAAAAACCCAAGAATCAAATAAAACACAACGAGCGCCTTAACAATTCGATATGCCAAAACCATTCATGAAGCACAAAACCATGTAGAAGCCAAAACCAAACATTTTAACTTTATGCCCAAAAACATGATACACATGCAACACAAAACTATTTAGAAACCAAAACCGAACCTGTTAACTATCCAATGTGCTAAAGACATTCAAAACTTGTTAAGTTTCGGTTTTGGTTCACTACAATACAAGTTGCTCATACTATTTTAAAAATAATAGAGTTATCTGGTATTATTGTTAAAAGGTAGTGATTTGGTGCACTTTCTTGTGCCTAAATCATAATTCAAAGGTTCATATCTTTTTTGCATCTTCCAAGTTATTTCGACTTTTAGTCATTCAACACTTATTATTGGAGTTTATAAACGAGTACATAACCATAAAGGCTCAAATAGACAGTGCACCACAAGAGGGTGATTTCGAGCTCAAAGGTGAATGGTTTTCCCTATTGGGTAAGCCCGGGTCTAAAGGTGTCATCATAAAAAACTTGAATGTGCTAGTCGACACGTATGATATCAATCGAATGAAAACCCCTAGTAGTTCTCAAAGAGATTCGGAGATTATTGGAGAGGTTAGATCTTAACTCAGTATAATGCATATATTTCATTCAACATTAATACAAAGTTTTTAGTGAGCTTAATGGTCGTTGATTTATTGGTATCTTTGTATTAAATTTTTCGATTTAAAAGAAAATTTTAAATTGAAAACTGCTTGTTGTTGAATAAATATGTGTAGGTGATCGATGCATATGGTGTCGGAAAAGTAGCCTCTGTGAATCCTAAATCTGTAAAGGATGATTATGTTGTTGGCTTTCTAAGATGGGTAGAATATAGCATACTGAATGGGATTTTCCTAAGAAAGTTAGACCCAACGGGATTACCATTGTCAGTCATACCAAATTGGGGTTTTAGGTAAGCCAATTGATAACAATCTCAAACTACAAGTTTTATAGTGATATCGTAGTATATGAACCAGTTATAATTCCCGTACACGCACGGGGGTTTTTTTTTTTTTTAATTTTTTAATAATCTATTTTTATCTATTAAAAAACAAATAGCTTATTTTTTGTTTTTGTTTTAATTATTGTTAATTATAATTATGTTTGACGGACGTACTAAGGGTTCATATATATTTTTTATAAGCTAAATCACAAAACTTTATAAATAAAGTTTAGTTACCGTATATCATGTTTTTGCATCGATAATTTAGATAAACTCATAGTTTAATCTTATGTTGGAATATTAATGGTTGAGTTACCATCCCACTATTGTAAGTTCGGCTATTATAACATTTTATAGCTTTTTTTAGATAATAAAGAACACTAATATAAAATGTTTGTAGATTTATCAGCTATTGAAATTTAAATGTAAATTTTCAACGTAAGCACATTTTTTTATATTTTTATATTTTTTGATAATTTTGTATGTTTTACTAAATCTATTTTCAACATATTTGGTTGCTATAAATCCATATCGATACTTCTTATTTTTTTTGTTACAATTGGAAAGTGAATTATTTTATTAAACCAATATCTAAAAAAGGTCAACAGAACAGAGACTTAAGTATTTTGAAGAAAAGTCAAAACAAAGATTATTAATGTTTGATCTCTTTTACAGCTTTCTTTTCTTTCACAATATCAACAACTAGTTTCTTAGAAAAGGCTTCCACTGGTTGGTATGAATTCTCTACTACTTCTGAAATAGCTGCCACTTCTCTCATGTTTGGCTTCTGAAGCTATATATTTCCTCAAGATAACAACATATGAAATTATAAGAGCAGTTCCATTGTTAACGCCGAAACGGCGTTATACCCACAAATAACGGCGTTGGCCCGTTATTACCCTTGGAAGTGTGTTTGTGTCACGGCGTTAGTCCCCTTGCATTACCCCCTTAACGCGCGTTAAGGGGCAGAAAAAAAAAATCAAAATTTTTTCAAATCTAGTCCCTCTAACGGCTACTAGCCGTTAACTTTTAAAAAAAAAATTCAAAAAACACCCCTAACGGCTAGAAAAAAAAAAAAAAAAAAAAAAAAAAAAAAAAAAAAAAATCAAAAACCTTATTTTACCACTATAAATACACAATTAAAACACCATTTTTACTCACACTTCCACTTCTAAATCCTCTCAATACTCTCAATGATTGGTGGAATCCCTCAAACCCGGGTTCATCATCTAACCCGAACGCTGGTTCATCTTCAAACCCCAACCCACTAGGCTTATCAAGCCAAGAAATGTGGAAACAGCAACAAACATTACTGTTTTGGCAACAACAAAACCAACAAAACACCTTAAACTCCAACTTTCAAAACCTACAATTCACACAACAGTCACAACAATCACAAACTGAAACACAAGATGTTGCTGAGACACCCACATCTCCACCAAAAAAAGGAAAAGGTCGTATTAAGCGAAAATCCAAAAAATCCAAAGACCCCGAGCCCGAACCAATTGATTCTGATGAGGAGGTTTTCGTTACCAATCGTTGGAATTCAGCAGAGGAAGCATTACTTGCAAGGTGCTACATAGCTGTTTCGGAGGATCCAAAAGTTGGAAAGTGCCAAGCTAGAGATACGTTTTGGTATCGGGTCAGAAATGAGTTCAATAGACTCAACTTTCAACGGCGCACCAAGGACATGATGTCAAGCAAATGGACATCGTTGAACAGGATATGCACAAAGTTCAGCTCTTGTTACATACGTGCGCAACGGGATCAACGAAGCGGTGAAAGTGAGGTGGATGTGATGAAACGGGCAAAGCAATGGTATCGTGAGGAAAACAGAGGAGCACTGTTTGGTCTCGATGACGCTTGGGATGTTTTGCGTCATTATAAGAAATGGGAGACGCCGGAACCGGTTGATTTAACCGGCGAAGTCCTAAGCCAAACAAACGAGGCTTTGTTTGGTAATGATGAGCAACCACGCCCCATGGGAAAGAAACGTGCTACCAAGAAAGCACGATCCGAGACTACAACAAGTACTGGGGGAACAAGCACTGAAGGAACGAGGCTTTGTTTGGTATACTTGAGGCGCTCAACAAGTGATCGATGAAATGCCTTAAAGAAGGTATAATCGTCTTCTTTTTATTTTTTTTGGTGTAAACCATAAACTTGCTAACAATTTTTTTAGATGGGTTGAGTTTGATTATGAGTTTCACAAATCTTTTGATTTCAGTATCACTGACTGGATTATGGTGTTTATATAGTTTTTTTTCCTAATTAATGAAAGAAATGCATCTGCTGGTAATTGTAAGGCTGGCGAGGACGCGGTACAACCATTGTTCTATGTTACGTGGTAATGCTTTTCAAATTCACATTTACATTTGTATAAATTGTACTTGCAATTGCGCTCATTTGCTTTTGAAGCTTAGAGTATTTAAGGTAATTAAAAAAGTTTGTGAACATGGGAATATGTTAAACAGCCAAAATAAATTGATAGTCTGCCAAAGTGTATTTATAATACATACAACTTGGTATGTTGGTTAATTGGTTTCCACTTTCCATTTTGTACTACTAGAAGCTGGATTATATCGAACCTACTGATTTTGTCTATCCACAAACTATATTATGGGTGATAATGATACATGCAATAATTTTGTAGTTATATAACAATATTATCAGCAAAAAGATGACATACCGGAATAACAATGTAGCAAAAAAAAATGAGGTTATAATTTTTGTGTGATAATGTGTCTCAATTTTCAGTTGTCATTGATATGGTGATGATGTGGGAAGAGGTTCTTATGTTTCATTACCTATAATGTGTATTCATTCTGAATTGGAATAGGGGGTACGACCACATATGAGGAGTACTTCATACATTTACTTCATGTTAAAGATGTCGCAGTATAGTGCTTTTGCAGCCAAATTTGAAGAATTATACCCAGAGTATTAACATTCCCAGGTATTGTAGATTGCTACCCAGCTTTGTGTATATAAATTAGTTCACGTGTATGTTTTAAGTTAAGTATCATGGTAAAAGAATAATTTTAACTTTATCTCAAATAAGCATTTTAAAGTAAGCAATTTCTACTAGCTTATCCGAAACTTTTACCTCAAACGAAGCAAATAAGTTTATTAAAGGTGATTAAAAGGGGAAGTTGGTTTAGCTTATTTTTCCTACTTATGGGCTTTTTATAATTTGTAAAAGCGAATAACCGCACTTTTGAGACCTTATGAGCTTATCAAGTAGAAAATGAAGTTCTTTAAGATAAAATCATTGTTTACTCCACAAAACATTAACATAATTCTCATAATTAGGAAAAAAATAACATCATTTCTCGAGACTAAAGAAGGAAAAAATAACCTCACTTTCCTACAGTTATAGTGCCTGGGATATCTAGGAGACAATGATCGTGGCTTGGACTGAATTTGGCACTGTTTCGATGCGCACTTTAAAAGTGCAGGTAATTGTTAATAGTCAGAATTGGTTACAGTGTTCGGATTCAAACAACAATATGTTTTCTTAT
This sequence comes from Chrysanthemum seticuspe, assembly GCA_019973895.1. Lineage (NCBI taxonomy): Eukaryota > Viridiplantae > Streptophyta > Magnoliopsida > Asterales > Asteraceae > Chrysanthemum > Chrysanthemum seticuspe. The sequence continues at coordinate 25,338,069 of BPTQ01000005.1, forward strand.
CCAAAATAAGTTTGAATTGCAAATTTATTGCTGGTGTAATAGGTTTAGTCTTAAGTCATATTAGTCGCCAAAAAGAGATGGTTAATGCGCTTTTGGCTGGTATGAAGGAAACTACAGCACGAAGCAAGACAGTATTGGATGGACATGTTTTTTCAATGGACGGAATTACAAAAGATGCCAAAAGAAAATGGGAGCAATTTTCTTTACAAGCGAAAAATGATGAAAAAATTCACATTTCTCTTATGATTAACACTGCTGATTTCAGATGTTGCGGCAAAAAAGGTTTACTGGGAAATTGTTTGAAATCAAGACTTATGAACATTCAATAGTAATGAAAATATTATGAACTGTCATCGCCTTTATTTGATTTACAGGATGTGGGCACCTTTCCTCGAGCCTACAATCTTTGCAACCATCATTCCATGCCAGCTCTTACGATAACTGGACTTTACTTCTTCGATCACAGCGTTGCTTCACAGTCGGCTTAGCGGAAACAGTTCAATCTCAAGATCCCTTTCCAGATACAAAGGGATCGGAGCCCAAAAGGTTAAGAACTGAAATTACTATGGCTAATGGCGAAATGAAGCAACTATTTGCCATGCGCGTTATGTTCGTGTTGAAGATTGGATTGGATATGAGCTGTAAGTGATTCCTTTCTTTATATTTACCTTTCTTAAAAGTAAAATTTTGGGTACGCTCTTAACTTCTGTATAAGCAGGTGTAGTTTTTGTCTCTCTTTTACCATAACTGTAGCAAACTTTATTAATTTGAAAAATTAGAGAAACAGGCTACTGGTAAACTTTTCTGTCACTGTGAAAGAGAAATATGTAATAATTTTTTTTTGTTAGATGTCAAGAAGTGTAGGGTTTAAAATGAAACAGGAAGAGCTCTCGAGACTGAAGTAAAAGAGCATAAGTCATAAATATTTGAGGAAGCATTCGTGGCTCCAACTAATTGCAGATATGATTTATAAAGAGATTAATCTTAGTGTGAAGATGCGAGATAAAGAGATATACAAAAGTGGTGCTAGCTATTGGAGTACTAGCTAGAGATAAAATTGGTCATGTATTGGTGTCATGAATAAGTAAAAGGTTATTAATTATTATTTTTTTTTTTTCATTGCATTTCTATTTAAGTTACATAATACATTCTTAATTAAAATAGTGAGTTTTGCATAGCATAAATCAAACAAGGAAAAGCAGGATGCAGAGATAGAGAATAAAATGCCTATTCTTAACTGTGTATCTTAGTTTGCATCAACTTTTCGTAGCATCAACTCCCGGCTAAATAATACTAAGAACAACAAACTCATTCAACAAGAAATGCACCTACATATGCATTATCACAAATGTTCTATGCATCGATTAGCATCTCCGCAGCAACGCGCGGGCAAACATGCTCGTTAAGTATTAACAATCAAGTACTTGTCTTTCTTTAGGTTTTTCTCATGTTGGAGTAAAAAAACGAATTTTTTAAAATTATGACCAAATCAGGAAATTTGTAGTCTTTTTAATTAAAGATACTTAAAACAAATAAACAATAATTAAAAAAATATTACCAAATAAGGTATGAATTAATTTTTTTGAAATGAAAAATACCCACTAAGGGTTTTGTTTTATTATATAAAGATTGATAAGTTTCTTCGCCGTCCAAAAAAATATAATAAAAAATAGAGTGAATTACATAATTGGTCTTTAAGGTTTACCGGATCTTGCATCTATTGTCCCTGTTTTTTTTTTTTTTTTTTTTTTTTTTTTTTTTTTTTTTTTTTTTTGACGTGTCATGTTCTCGTGGTATGCAAAAATTACGGGTTATGTCCAATTTACTAACGATGTTTAAATGGTCATTAAAAAAGGACTAACGTTATATGTTTGCATAACGTGAAGGGCTAAAATTGTATATGTGAAACCCGGTAAACCTTAGGGACCATTTACGTAATTAACTCAATAATAAAAAAATTAAAAAAAAAAAAAAATTAAAAAAAAACTTACAAAAAAAAATAAAAAAATAAAAATAAAAACATTAAAAAAATATTTAAAAACAAAACTTTAAAAAAAGAACTTGAAAAAAAACATTGAAAAAAAACTTGAAAAAAAATAATTATTATACTTAAATTTTGGGCTTATATACAATGTGAGGGCCTAAAAAACTTTTTTTTTATTTAAAAAAAAATTATTATACTTCAATTTTTGGCTTATCTACAACGTAAGGGCCTAAATTTTTTTTATTAATACTTAAAAAAACTTTTAAATATATATATATATATATATATATATATAGAGTTAGGATCAAATAAGAAGAATACTAAAAATAAGAAGGATAGGAAGTAACCACAACCACTCATTCTAGATGCACCTACAAAAATGGATGCATCTTCATTCAAATTTTCCCTCCCATATTAAAATGTGTGGCTAGAATTACTTCTTACCCTTCTCATTTTAATTATTCTTCTTATTGGATCCCTTCCCTATATATATATATATATATATATATATATATATATATATATTATACATAAATTTTGGGCTTATATTCAACATACACGCTTTAAAAAAAATTTAAACGTATAAAAATTGACGAAAGCATATAAAAACGTACAAGAAGCGTATAAAAATTAATGAAAACGTGTAAAAACTTATAAAACAGACGAAAGCTTAAAAAAATCGTAAAAAATACGCATTAAAAAAATTTTAAAAGTTTTTTTAAGTATTAAATTTTTTATTAAGCCCTCACGTTGTACATAAGCCCAAAATTAAAGTATAATAAACTTTTAAAAATAAATAAATAAATAAATTAGCCCCTCACGTTGTACATAAGCTCAAAATTTGAGTATAATAATTAAAAAAAAAATTAGGCCCTCACATTGAATAAAAGCCCAAATTTAAAGTATAATATTATTTTTAAAGTTTTTTAGGCCCTCACGTTGTACATAAACCCATAATTTAAGTATAATAATTTTTCTTTTTAAAAAAATGCTTAGGCCCTCACGTTGTACATAAGTCTAAAACTTAAATATAATAATTTTTCTCTTTTTTAAGAATTTTTTTTTTAGTTAATTACGTTTTCACATATATAATTTTAGCCCCTCACATTATGCAAACATATCAGGTTAGTCTTTTTTTTTAACGACCGTTTAAACGTCGTTAGTAAATTGGACATAACTCGTAATTTTTGCATACCACGAGGACATGACCCGTAAAAAAACACAGGGACAATATATCCAAGATCCGGTAAACCTTAAGGACCAATTATGTAATTCACTCAAAAAAATATGAACTGTTAAGTTCATGACAACAAACATTTGGAAATATTGGTTGGAGGCCTTTGTAGCAGTTTTTATATGGGTAAAAGTCAAAAATGACTAATGTATTTTTTATTTGTGCTAATATGACTAACACACTTTCAAAAAGTCCACTATGACTATGCTACTTTAAAATTAAAACCAATATGACTAATCATTTGACATGGTAATTAACCGTTATTCCCCAATACAATAAACAATTGCACAATTGGTCCATAATACATAAACTCGTTTCTATTTTTTTTTTAATGTTTTTGCTTGTTTTTTTACGTTTTCATCTGTTTTATTACGTTTTCGTCCGTTTTTTATGTTTTATCCGTTTTCGTTTATTTTTTAAGTTTTAGACCCTTTTTTACGTATTCTTCTGTTTTTTTACGTTTTAGTCCTTTTTTACGTTTTCGTCTCTTTTTCATGTTTTCGTCCCGTTTTCGTTTTAGTCCGTTTTCGGCGTATCCCAGTTGAAGAAACGTTTCCACTTTTCCCAAGTACGTTTCAGGGCATTTCCCATTTCTGAAACATTTCGGGTACGTGATATGGCATCTAGGCGGCGTTTCAGTGTATCCTAGATAATAAGCAAGTGCACATGAACAATTGTGCTTATGCACTTTCTTTCTTCATGGGCTCAAATCGTCTAAGCCTAAAAACCCGAGACACAAAGAGACAAAACGGACATCTTAATAATTCACAATACTAAAACCAAACCAAAACCGGAAGTTTGTTATGCCAAAAAGAATGAAGCACAAAACCATGTAGAAATCAAAACCCAACGGTTGAAAGTCATGCCCAAAAACATGATACAAATGAAGCATAATAACCATTTAGAAACCAAAACTGGCGTGACTATCACGATCCATTATGCTAAAAATGATCAAAATTTGCTTTAGCTTCGGTTTCAATCAACTAGAATACAAGTTGCTAATACTCTTTTCAAAATAATAGAGCTAATTTAATTGTTGCTTTACTACCCAACTTAAAGGTTGTGATTTGGTACCGTTTCTTCTACTTACATCACCATTTAAAGGTTCGTATCTTTTTGCAACCTTAAGTTATATATTTTTTTATAGAAGTTATATGGATTTTTGAACATATGGCAGAGTCGTAAGTTGTAGGTTCACTTCATAATACTACATATTTATTAGGAACGTGCAACACCTAATACATACATTTATGCTAGATGTCACTAAACACTCGCAATTAATGTTTTTTAGCTGTGGATTACACGAGTTTATTACCAAAGTTTGTCTCGACGAAAGAGTCATTACTCACATTCAATTCATGCAGGGATGATGCATGCACTTGATCAAAGATGCTCAGATGCGAAAGTGTTCCTTCTGTTTTTGTTGGACTCTTTCGTGCCCACCATTTTGAGAAAAAAGATATATTGGGTATAAAACTTTCTGTTTTTATTCATTTTAATGCATTCACCGGGTATAAAACCTTTTACCCAAAAAAAGATATATCGATTTTGTGACAATTAAGCTAGCCCCGTATAATCATATTCTAGTTGGTTCTTTGGTTTTTTACGTAGTTTCAATTTTGTACGTAGATTAAATTGTTTAAAATAGTCATTACTCGTAAGGTTGCCTTTCAAAAAAAATAGTTGTAACATGTATGACCGAGTAAATATGGAGGGTGTGTTTGTTTTATTAAAATGTTTTGGGTCTGAATCTGACTACTACATCTTACTGGTAAGAGGTGGCTAGAAAGTCTAAATCTGAACGAAATAATGTTGTTTGTTTTTTAATAATTGTCCGAATGATTTTAAGTGCTCGTTTTTGCAATTTGTTTATTAAACCAACGCAATGCGATAATAAGAAACTTATGTAAATATGAAACAAGACTTTTTATCATAAATATAACATAGTTAATAAACAATCAAATATATTATATAAAGTTTACAAAACGAGTAAGAGGTAGTAAGATAAGTACCCCACCTGAGTAAGATGTTATAGTGTCTAATTGGATCTTACTCAAAAGAAAAAAACAAACAAGCAAAACGTCTGCCCTCCTCCTCTTACTGGTAAGAGTAAGACGGCTAGTAAAACTTTTTTTTAAAAACAAACACACCCGGAGTGTGGATTACAACCCCAAAAACATTAAGCACAAAAAACAAACCTTAATAAAAAAGTTTACATGAATAATTGGGCTTATGATCCAAGCCTAAAAACCCAAGACACAAAGCAAGATACACATGAAGCACAAAACCATATAAAAACCCTGAACTTTTTTTTTTTTTTTTTTTTTTTTTGTAACCATGATTTCCGACCGTTTGGCCGACTAATCCACGGGGTTTATAAAAAACCCGAATGTTATATGATGTTGTTATGGTATTACACAATGTTATTAAGGTACTTGTTTAAACTTGGTGTTATGTTTTCACTTCTACAAAGTTTGACAATCACATGAAATTACGTTCATATACAAGAAAGATGTCATCATCAAAAACTTGTACGCGTCAATCGGCCGATATGATTTTGATAATTCAAATGAAAACACCTAGTAGTTCTCGAAAACCTTCATGGATTTCGATCTTCACTTAGTATAGTGTATAACTGTATATATTCATCCAACATTAATACATGGATTGACTAAAAGTGTTTAAGCATGCAACATTACCAAGTGATTATAAATATTTACAAAGTTTTCAGTGAATGTAAAGGTCGCTAATTTATTGGTATCTGTGTATTACATTATTCGATTTAACAAAAAAGAAAAATCTAGATCGGACAGTGCTTATTGCTATATAAATTTGAGTAGGTGATCGATGCATAAGGTGTCAAGATAGTAGATTAGTAGTAGTCTATGAGAATTTGAAATTGAGATGGATGACTATGTTGTTGGCTTTCTAACATGGGCTTACCATTGTGACATTGTCCTACCAAGTTGGTATTTTAGGCAAGCTCGTTGACAATAATCTTAATCTACAAGTTTTGTTGCGAAATGTTCTATAATGGTATCGTAGTATATGAATTGACAAGTCATGACAATGGGCATATGTAGATGTTGGTTGAAAGGCCTTTGTTGAGGTTTATGTATTGTTTAAAATACTGAACTTTTTTTCAAGTTTGCAATTCTCAAACCATAATAATCATCTGTTGGAATATACTAATCATAACAAATTATAAAAGCATGTAAACATTATCAAAGCATGCAGCGGAAGTATAAAGAATAATATATATATATTAATTAACCGAATAAGAAACGCGTACCTTTTGGCAATTCAAGTAAACCAAACGATGTTTGAACAAGAACAAAACCCTAACTTAGGGTTTCAATAAATTCGACCCTACAAAAGTCGACCACCAAGGAATACACAAACACAAATGCGTTTGTTCTTCGTTCTTGTACACACGTACTAATAGCGATTTGATGTGAAAAGTTAGGTTCTTGAATCACAAATAAAACCAAACACTTGTTTCTTGAGCTTGGAAAAATCGATCCCTTGAGGAGGGGGGTTGTACCGATCGGCCAAGCAAAAGAGAGAGGAGAGGAGAAGAGAAATTAGGTTATTGGTGATCCAAAATTAAGTTTTGAATGAATACATTGATTTGTATTTATAGGTAACTTAACTTGATGACCAAGTTTGAGTGGGAATGGGTTTGGGAACCCATAACCGATCGGCCTAACCCATGGGAGGGCTTCTAGATCTTTCCCGACTACTAATTTCAATTCTAGTCCCTTTAGTTTATATTTAACGACCGTTAACCAAAACTCGTTAAATATTTAACTATCGTTATGTTTTATTTCGTGACTAATAATTAATAATAACATTTTATATATTAATTATTAACATCAACTCTCATACGTAATGTGTGCTTCCCGAAGTCTCGAGTTCGAATCCGGACACACTAATATTTAAATATCCATAAAACCTTTCAGCTCCCACTTGGATATTACTAAATATAGTAATGACATTAGTTTAGTCTAGCCTAACACGCCAATGCCCCCAGATCAAATCGAGTATGGTTTCCTAGAAAAACCATTTAATGAGTCATCATTTTTACTTATCCTTTTGTTACTAATACTACATTAACTATGAATATGGATCAAGTCATTTCATAAGACCAAAAATTTACAAAATATGAAACCCATGTAACCTTACTCAAAAGCTTGAAACCCCTGCCCTCGTTGTATATTGGTAAACATAAAACAAGAAAAACTGGGAGTCGATTTTGGTAAGGATATTGAGTTATGTTTTACATTTACGTACTTGTTTGACAAAACTGTGTAAGAAACTCTCATAGCATACTGAAAACCCAATCCAGATACAAAAATACAATTAGATTTGATTAGATTATTCTTTACCATAAGTGTTTTTGAAAACATATTAATATGTTTGGGTCATCTCTCTTGTGTCTAGAAAGGCCACAATTCGGTCAACAAATCTAGTACCAAGAATCCTGGACCTTATTCATGGGTTTAAGCCTAAAATGGCATTTTGTAGTGTCAGGTTGTGAAAACGAGCTAAATAAAAAATGATCGTATGTCCGACCAACGGTTGGGGAATGATCTAAAAAACCAAATCCAAGCTACGTACAAAACAAAAGAACCAACTCGAATATGAATATCTGACTAGAATGACTCAAAGTTGTTTATTATTTGGAAGTTAAAGAATACTATATATACTAATTGTTCAAGAGAATATAGCTCATAGGACGCTAAAAAGAAAAAGTGTGTGAGTTGCGGGCGTCACATATATGCCCTATAAAGTAATATATGGCGAATATCACGTTCTAGCGAAGTTAAGTAAATACATACAATACTAATGTTTTGTATACTAGCATAATTGTCACAAATTAACTATAACTATCTTTTCCCAAAATTGTGGCTACAAAAGATTCCAACAAAAGTAGGAGAAACACTTGAAGAACATGTAAAGTTTTATTCAAGGAACATACAAAAAAAGTTAAAGAAGAACAAACGCAACAAGAAAGTTTTTGTTTTGTATGCTCTCCAACTTGAAAACATAGATAACACTTGAAGTTATACAGAGTTCATTACTTTTATTTTCTATCTATGTAGGATAAGCTCTTGAAATAAACAAACAACTCATGTTGACACAAAAGATACATATGATCACAAACTAGATTAAAAACCATGTAGAAAACTTTAAAAAGTTAACGTTTCACATATAAGAACCAGATTTGATTTGAATATCTTTTGTCTTTAGTGTTTCTGGGAAAAATATATGTGTGGGTCATCTTTCTTATGTCTTCGTGAATGGAACACTTACATGTTACTCGGTTCGTCTCATTTTATAAGTCCATGTTTGAAAAGTCAAAGTCTTTTTCTTCAGAGTTTGACCGTAATTATATTTTTTCATGTTATATAATACTTGATACAAAATACATAAATTGGTTTGTGTTTTAAATGTATTTTCATTGGTATACTTTCCATCAAGTATTATATAACACGAAAAAAAAAATAATTATGGTCAAACTCTGAGGAAAAAGACTTTGACTTTTCAAACATGAACTTATAAAATGGGACGGAGGGAGTATAACTTTAAGATTTCTCTGATGTAAGAGCATGGGGTATGGTGGTGAACGCATGCCACTTTATTTGGGTCCCACTTGTGCCACATCATCTCCACATCACTTCAACACACTCACTTAAAAATACCCCAATCACAACTAACTCAAACCTCTTCATTTGGGCCCCACCCACCCTCATTTTATTTCTTTTCCATATTTTCCTAACACAATTAAATTCATTTCATTCATTTAAATAAAAATACAACTACAATACGGAAAAAAAAAAAAACATACGATAAATAAAAAAATCATGCGAAAAATACATAAATCCTAAATCCTAATCAGAATACTCCTCGTTCGCAGAATCATACGAGAGAGGTATATAATCGTCGAGGCGAGACAAAGCTTTCTCGTCTACCGGAGATTCCTCACCGGATATTCCAGCACCATCATCTTTGTTCACCCGATAGCTCCAATTGACTTTGGTGTTGATGTTGTTCGTTACCTTTTGAACTAGGGGTGTTCATCGGTTCGGTTATCGGTTTGTTCGGTTCGGTTTGTTTGGTTAATTTTTTTTTCTGGGTATAACCGAAAACCGAACCGAACCGAATTCAAATTTAACTAAACCGAACCGAAAACCGAACCCCCAATAACCGAAAACCGAACCGAATTACCTAAATTTAATAATTTATTCATTTATTTATATATATTTTTTGAAAAAAAAATAATTTTCAAGCTTAAAATTATTATATATATATTATAAAAGAGTTTTAATATATTTTTTTAATATAAATATATAAAAAAATATATATTTATTTATTTAATTTCGGTTTTCGGTTTGGATTGCTAAAACCATAACCGAACCGAAAACCGAACTTTTATTTCGGTTCGGTTCGGTTTTGGCAATTTCGGTTCGGTTAGGAGTTCGGTTCGGTTTCGGTTTTCGGTTTATTCGAATATTACCTAACCCATGAACACCCCTATTTTGAACACACCGCCACAACTTGTCAATAATATCGTCATCTGTGTGGGCTTCCTCCTTCAGAAATTTCTCGAACACACCTTTTCGTTCAGTACTGATGTCGTTGCAACTCTTGTAGTTTTCTCTCATCTGCAGCTTCTCCGTCCTCGCCTGCTCAAATAATTGGATGACGCGTATAATAGCGTCTTTTCGAGCCTCATCGTCGTTATTGCATTGATTTTGAACGTACGTTTGCATATCTTTAGCGGAATGCGGTAGACGGCAAGCCATAATAATCTTGCATAAAGAGAAGTGTGAATTTTGAAGTTGAATTGTGTTTGAGAAGTGTGAATTTTTTTGTGTAAATGTTGGTAATATTTATAGAGTGGGTAATAATTGAATTTGAAAAAAAGAAAAAAAGAAAAAAGTAGGTAAACAAGTTACCGTTGTGATTAAACGGTAATGTTTTAAGTTTTGGTTTTGTCGTGTTTCCCGTCGTTGCAATGGCGAAACCACAACCGGCGAGCATGCATGGTGTGGTGGCGAGGGATGAAACGCACCGGCGAGCTGGCCACGTTGGAGTGGCGAGAGTGAATCGTTACCACACCCCATGCTCTAATATAGGTAGTTTCTGCATTTCGATTGCATTATCATTGTTTCAAAAATATCAATATTTTTAAGCTATACAGCAGTTATTCCAAATTGGTTTATAAGCTCATGTTTGATTTTAAAAAAGCCGATTTCTGGTTTATTAAGCAGGATTCCTTTTCCATGAAATTAAAGAAGCCAAGCTTATTGTGATCTTAATCAAGACAAGTCCCGAAACTGAAGGAGCGAGCCGAGCATTATTTTAGCTCTACCATTCATGAGCTGCTCTAATGGTCTTCTTGGCTCTACCATTATTTTAGCAGCCTTGGAAGATATCTCGATATGAACTGTTCCCGTTTCTGTCAACAAAGAACTTGTCACCTTTTCAAAGCTGCATGGTTTTAAATAAAGAATGCACCCTTGCAATACCTTCTCGTAAGAAGGCACTGCTATAAAACTATTGCTAACATTTAATCTTCTGCCATGATTGACACCCTTGCAATACCTTCTCGTCAATGTATTCTGAAACTTTAGCCGCCTCCAAATGCAAACCTCCATCAAAACTACATCTCTCGAAGCACTTCTTCAAGAGCGACAAAGAGCTCAGTCTGTACACATCATGCTTTGTCTGCAGTTTATAAACTAATCAGACTGTACAAATGTTTCCAGATGCGTGTTTCTCGAAAACAAACAAAAGCTCTTTTCATCAACATCATTTGGACCATGAAGAAATATATATATATATATATATATATATATATATATATATATATATATATATGTATGTATATATATCAGCTGTTGACATTTCTTTTCAAGTTCCAAATGCTTTATTCAGCATGAGACATGTCTGCCAGGAAACAAACACTTCTCCAAACATTCAATTTACATAGTCGAAAACCCGTTCCATGTGTTCAGATGATGCAAATAAGTTGACTCACTACACCAAAATCACGGTTTGGGGACGGGCACATTTTTTGGGTCGACTTTGTCGTCCCAAATTGCACGTAGGACCCACACGGTTTTCAACAAATACAAAAGTCAGATAAGAACTTTTGACCCATGCATTTTGGGACGACAATGTCGTCCCATTTTGTAATTATTTAATTTTTTGGTATTTAAATAACTTTTCATGAAAATTAAATACATCCCGCCAGTTTTTTTACCCCCGCCAAACACTTTGGGACGACATTGTCGTCCCAAAATGTAAATATATTTTTTTAACACCAGTTTTTAGTTAAATTATTTATTTTAAATAATTTTATTTAATATAGAATTAAAATTAAATAGTTTATATTTATGATTAAATACTTTAATCTAAAATTAAATACATTTATAGAATTAAAAAAAATATTTACCGCCAATTGTTTCCCGCCATTATTTTTACCGCCAATAGTTTCCCGCCATTATTTTTAAATAGTTTATTTAATTTTGAAAAATTATTTTTATTTAATTTAAATAATTTTATTTAATATAGAATGAAAATTAAATAGTTTATATTTATGATCAAATACTTTATTTTAAAATTAAATACATTTTTCCCGCCATTATTTTTCCCGCCATTATTTTTCCCGCAAAGTTTTCCTTATATATCCCGTCAAAACATAAATAACCACAAAACACACGTAACGATAAAATGGCTGATTACACGCCGGAAAAAGAGTGGTCACTGGTTTTATCGTCCATATATCTCTTTACTCGAGTTCTTGATACGTATGGGTCAGAAATTTATGATGAATATGGTTCTTATAAGAACATAGATCCGTTTATGAGAGACCGCATTCTGGAATGGTTAAGGAAAGAGCGATTCTACAGAGTGTATTTGGACAGTGAAGCTACTTCTGCATTATGGAATGGAGGAGCAAACCTACTGGAAGCTGAAGCAATGTGGGAGCAGTTCGTCAAGCAAAGGAAGGAAAAATATGAAGCTGAAAAAAGCCCGTTCGATTACACATTTGATGATGCGGGAAATAGGGTAACAAATCTTGAAGCATTGTTTGAACAGTTCGTCAAGCAAAGGAAGGGAAAAGATGGTGCAGGTTCTAGCATAGCGGGAAGTAGCAGGGAAAATAATTGAATGGCCGAGTTGTTTTGTTTGATCTGTTTCATTTTGTTGTCAAGTTGTTTCGTTTGAGTTTTTTCGTATGTCGTGTGTAGCATATGGTTTATGTCGTGTTGTGTATAATATCGTTTGCTTGCCGAGTTGTTTCGTTTGATCTGTTTCGTTATGTTGTCAAGTTGTTTCTTTATTCATGTGTAATTTAGTATTGGAAAAGGGGTGTTTGGAAACCATAATCTTGTTAACTTAGAACATGGTCAAATTGAAAGGTACATAGTAATAAGTGACATGTTAACTTAGAACATGACCAGCTTTACAAATCCAGCATGTGCTTTGATTTATAAAAATACTTGACGGATACATATTACAAGAACAACGACAACAACATCAATAACAACAACTACCAGAACAACAACTACAACAACAACAACATCAACAACAACAACTACCAGAACAACAACTACATCAATAACAACAACTAAAAGAACAACAACAACAACTACGTACAACAACAACTACAACTAAAAGAACAACAACAACAACTACATACGAAGATTATCCATGTCACCTAACAGCTCATGAAGTAATGCATCCGACTGACATGCGTGGTCGTCAGGAATCGTTGCCATTTCAAGTTTGGCCTCAAGCACCCTTATTCTTGTCTCTAGCACATGTTTTTGTGTTTCAAGCAAGCTTATCCTAAGATCTTTTTCATGGCAGCTCGAGCACTCTGTTGGTGCAGAGATTGTTCTTAAGTACTCGTCAAATGCATCCTTCCACATAAAATATCCGCACCCATTATCTTTTCTGGGCTGTTACATAATAAGAAAATTTTAAGAGATTACAACCCAATTATTTGTATATTTACATAAATAAGAAATGTATGATTGTTCACCTTTGACAGAGGACATGAATAATATTGTTGTCCAGATGAATATTCTCTATGCGATGTTCTTAATTTTATATTTCCTGCTCCACAAGAACACATAAAAGGATTAAATGGCTCCATATCAGGTTTTGAAATTTGTGTGAAGATAAGAGATTGAGAGGTTGAGTGGTTTTGAGGATAAGATCTGGTGGCTTTTGGTGGGATAAGATCTCAAGTTTTCTTTATGTGATATATAGAGCAGATCTGGTAGATTTTGGTGGGAAATTTTGGCGCCATTATTTTTGGAGGGAAGTTTTGGTTGGATGTTACATATCATGTATCATGATACTATCTCGATTCATCCGTTTTAACATGTCATGTATAACGACATTATCTTGACTCGTTCGTTTAACATTTCATCCGTTTTAATTTATCTAAAAAATTTATCATTAATTTTAAGAATCCAAACAACCTCAAAAGTAGCAAAAATTTTAAGAAATTTTATAACTAATTTAAACTTTATATAACTAATTAATTAATTTTTAAATTATTTAAAAAGTTTATAACAAATTTAATTTATTTAGTATTAATTAAATAATTTAAACACACTGTATTATACATAAAATAAAGGAAAATAAAAAAAAAAACAGACAAAAAGGGACGACATTGTCGTCCCCTTTTTTTTACCAAAAATTTTCACGAAAAGTTAAATATGCCGCCAAATAATTCGGGGAAAAAAAACAAAAAGGGACGACATTGTCGTCCCTATTTGGTCGTCCCAAAAAAAACTACAATAATTGACAGATCTCATTCTTCTCTGTCTTCAACGATTGCACAAAAAAACCCACCAAAGAAACTGCAATAATCCCTCGTAAAAAAAGAAAAAAAATCGGAAAAAATCACAAAAAAACGCAATTTTCTTCAAAACACTACTATCACTCTTACCCATCAATTACACACGCACCACTGTGCACAATTTGTATAATTTTTGTTATTTTGTCACATTTAAAGGTATTTTTTTTTTTGATAAAATTTGGTTTGTTAATTTAATTTCTTTAATTATGGTTTGTTTACAATGGTTTTATGTTGTGTTTGTGTTGGTTAGATGGTCCACCGCAACAGCTCACCACCACCGTGAACCACCGCCGTGAACCACCACCAACAACCGCAGCAGCTGCAGCAGCTCCACCACCACCACCTTTTGTGTTGGGGTTAGTGACTTTTTTTTTAATTTTGTTAATGTGTTTTGGTACGACAATGTCGTGCCTTAAGTTTTTATTAGTTAATTTGGTACGACAATGTGTTTTGGGACGACAATAGTTTGTTTAAATTTGGTTTTATGTGTAGTGTTTGGGACAGCCGGGACCGTAGACAGCCGAGACCACCTCTTTTTCTCTTTCTCTTTTCTTCACTTCGTGTATTTCAGCCGCGAAATAGGTATATATATATATATATACTTTTATTACTTTGTCGATAATGTATATACTTTTATTACTTTGTCGAAAAAAATGTTATGTGATATGTTATTAATTGTTACTTATAAACTTAAAGTGACCGTGTTAAAATGAAAATGATATGTGATATATATGTTATTAATTGTCGATAATGAAAATGATACTTGTGTTACTGTTTTTAGGATTTTAGTGATTAATTTTGGAAATTCCCCGTCCGAAGTTAATCATCCTATAGAAAACCCGTCCGAAATTAATTTATTAGAAATTAATTTCGGAAAGTCCCCTGTTTGGGACTGCTTTTTGAATGTTTTGTCTCATTTAGGATATGGATGCGTATAACTGTTTTACTATTTGAGAGAAATTCGACAGTATTTCCCTTTCACTCCTACGAATATGTCTTTAATGCACATATTTGGGGAGTTGAGGGGAAATACTGCCGAATTTTTTTCAAATAGTAAATCAGTTATACGCATTCATATATGAGACGACACATTCAAAGAGTGGGTTAGGATTGCCTTCCATAGTTGCACTAGGTAAACAGAACAGCTCATAATTACGTCTTTTCATGTTTGAATATGTATGTATACATCATATTTTGACACCCGTAAGGTTGTGTTGTTCCGATGTATATGGTTCGACACCCGTAACCCTACTAACCCTACGCCACGCTCCAGACGTTCTTACATTGATCATGGCATACATCATATTTTGACTGAACGGGATGCTTTTAGAAATCAACAATACATTCTTGCGACACAAGCAACACAAGTCTTCTACCTTGAAGACCCTGCTAGACGACCACCTCATTGGAAGGTTGTCGAAGATGTTCATCATCGGAAGATCTGGCATGGGGATGTGGTAGATTCTTATCAGGATGTTATACATGGCAGCAGTTCATCTGATGTTGCATTGTCTGTTGGTTTAACTGGTTTTGAGTATGCGAATTTGAGTGTAAATGATGAATCAGCAGAAGTGGACGCCCCACCAGATGTTGTTGCTGAAGAAGATGCTGATTTTGTTACTAATGAAGATAACGTCGTTGCCCATGTCCTTGATGATGATGATGTTGACGTGTCTGGTGATGATGAAGTGAACCCCACTATTGTTGTTGAAGAAGTTTTATCTAGTGATGATTCTGATTATGACAATTAATTGTTTTTGAATTGTAATTTGATTATGACAATCACTGTTTTTAAATTGTAATTTGAATGAAATTGTTACTATATGTTTATATGAATGTGTATATTAGTGTTAATTGGTCCACGAAATTATGTGTTCTTTTACTTGTACTTTTACAGATGGCGTGTGTACAGCCTAGATCACACGGCGGGGATGCTGGCGGTGATCCACCAAGACGGCCCTCATTTACTTTGCCGGGCTATTGCGCAGGTAACAAATTGTGATTTTTTATTTTATTATTTTATTTTTTATTATTATATAATTTTTATTGATAAAACTAATTTTTTTTTACATGTATTTTCACAACTTAATAACTTATATTTGTAGGTTCAATGATCTCCGGTGAGACGGCAAATCGGGCCTTAAGGAAGGCTTTTAGGGAGAATAACGGACAGCCTTTGCCTATAGGCTTTGATACCGATGATCAAGGCAGCTTCACACCGGTAGGCACTTATGCAATGCAGTTAAGTAGTCTTATGGGGGAACAAGTGAGGCCACTTCCCCTTGATGCCGATTGGGAAGAAATTCCTGATTCTTATAAGACGCATATAGTGCCGACCCTACAGGTTATATTTATTGTTTATTTTATTTCTATTGTGATTGTTATTAACCGTTTAGATATGCTTGTTATATTTAAATTGTGTGTTTGTTTAAATGCGTATACTTTTTTTTGCAGACCTATTTCAACCTGGCTCCTTGGTTGAATAATGAGACCAGATTCACGGTTGGAGAGAATGTTTATACGGTGGGGGAAAGGATAGGACTTGGGCTATGGTTACAGCAGAGGACGCTATACCGAAAATACAAACACAGGCTCAAGTCTAGATACTTTGATATCCACGAGACACCTGCGGCGGCAAGGGCACATCCGCCACCCAAGAAATCCTGGGGGAACAGAACCCAAGAGGAATGGGAGATGTTGGTTGACTGGTGGTTAGACCCGAAACGGATGGCAAGATCGACCACAAATGCAGAAAATCGATCAAAAAACAAGATTAAAACTTACCAAGGTCGACAGTCGTTCGTTCAAGGACGCAACATTCATGTAAGACTCGGTTGTAGAGGGTAAGGAGAACCCAAGACAAGGGGGTCCTAAAGAACCCACCGCCTACACGGGAACGGCGGCGTCCACAGAGCACCTATAGTTTCATAGATCTGAACTCGGACACAAACATAAAAGCCATATCGCAGGAGACGACATTGGTATCGGGTTCAGGATAGGAAAGGGGGTGGCATATTTGTAAGAGAGGTTGGCACTTAGACCAGAGTAATAAGTTGGTTCCTCGGTCCAACTTTATCCAGACGTTTTTTTTCATATG
>BPTQ01000005.1:25356412-25388435 GCA_019973895.1 Chrysanthemum seticuspe
AAAAAAAAAAAAAAAAAAAAAAGTACGACATTGTCGTCCCAAATCTGATTTTCAGATTGAATTTTATTTGGGCCCCACAACATATGTCGTCCCAAAGTCTAAAGAAAATGTCGTCCCAAATTTTTTTGGGTCAACACAATAGGGTCTACCAAAAAGGCACGACATGTCGTGCCTTTTTTTCTTTGGGTCGACATTGTGTGCAATTTTGGGACGAGAAAGTCGTGCCAAATCTTACATTTTTTTGTAGTGACTTCATTACGGTCAGCTGAAACTTCTAGCCTGACCCGATCATCATTAATGGTATCCTTGATGTGTGACTAGAAAATACCTTGAACCCAAGTTTGACTTCCCAAAAAAGTGTTTCAATAATATAGTTCTAAACCCGTCAACACTACAACTGCAGTTTTTGACTGTCGATCTGTAAGATATCAAATGGAGGCGAGAAAGGTTTTTTTCCAAAGAATCTAATTTCATAAAAGCAACATACACCAGTACTGATTGGGCATAGCAATAGTCTCTCCAAATACTACCCAATTTGGTATGAAACCTGGTAGAAACTAACTATTAAGATAGCTCTAATGTTTTAAAACTAGTACTTACTAGCAACTTGTATCCTAGTTGATTAAAACCGAAACAAAACAATTTTTGGTCGTTTTTAGCATATCTACCGTTACACATTCGGCTTTTGTTTGTAAATGGATTTCTCATTTGCGCATTATGTGTATCATGTTTTTAGGTATAAAGTTAAAACACGCGTTTTTTTTTTTTTTTTTTTTTTTTTTTTTTTTTTTTTTTTTTTTGGGTAAAATGCGTGTTCGGTTTTTGTTTGGTTTTGGCATGTTGAATTATTGAGCCGTTCATGTTTCTAACAGTGTGTTGAACTTTTCGCCTTAAATCATCTTAGCCCATGAAAAAGAAAGTACATAAGCACAGTTGTTCGTGTATATTTGCTTAATAGAATAATAGGCTCATTTATTGTGCTTAATCTTGTTGGGCTTGAAATCCACACTTCATATCTACATCTTGTGTTCTAGTTAACAGTTTGATATCACAAATTATAACAAAACATAAATTGATACCATGTAAATTAACAATTTAAAATGGTCGATGTTATAAGGAATAAAAAAAGCCTGAAACAAAGACAATGCAATAACTTTTATTTCAAGGTCTTTAACATTGACTTGAATGTATGAATGATAAATGAATTTATAAACAGTTCATTGCTTTTACATTTATATATAACTCATTTGGCGAAGATTATATATAACTCATTTGGCGAAGAACTTATGGATGCGTGCCCGTATAGTATAAAAAAACTGCATTTTTACAGGCCATATTATTTCTCATTGGGCCCAATATGTCTGTTGGCCTGTTAACTTTTTTACCATCAGCAAAAATTTCCACCGCTCGCTTTTTGGCATATTTCTTTCCAGATTATCCACACAACCCACTAGATTATTCCACTGCCTTTGGGTTGCCGACATTCAAATCTGAAGTCCATAGCCTTTCTGTGACAACAATATCTTTGTTCTTTTCACACCGCCGTTCGAATTTGGTGCTGATTTTAGGTTCACTATCAAACCCGGTTATGAGGTGAGAGGTTGAATTTATACAAGAGAGATTATCGGTTTTTTATTTTTTTTATATTTATTTTTTTTTATTATTATGAGTAGAAACCCTAATATTCCAGATCGTTTGCCTTAACAATTTCAGGACAGCTTTTGGGTTTTGAGTTTTAGCCAAAAGGAGGTGTTTCGGTTTTAAAGCCGACGATAAAGCCGGTCGCTTCGAAAATGAATTGGAAAGCGGGATTGTGGAGAATATTTGGGGCTGCTTATATTTTCAGGTGAGGTTCATGGTTTATGTTGTTTGCTTACGTTCACAATAATTACCTAATAGATGTTAGAGTGAATTACATAAATCGTCCTTGTGGTTTGGTCAAAATAACGGATTTCGTCCCTATACTTTTTTTTTGACGCGTTTCGTCCCTGTGGTTTACAAATCTTACGGATTTTGTCCCTCGTCCAAAAATGTCCGTTAAGTGTTTTGCACCGTTAGTCCTTCGTTAGTGCAGTTCGTTAAGTGTTTTGCACCGTTAGTCCTTATTTTTTAAAATGTAGTTTTTCCCAATTAGTCCCTCCGTTAATAATAGTTATCGCCCGATTTTTTACGTTTTTGTCCGTTTTTATCCGTTTTCCCCCCGTTTCTTTCGTTTTTCGTCCGTTTTTTACGTTTTTATCCCTTTTCGTCTGTTTTTATATGTTTTCGTCTGTTTTTTACGCTTTTGTCCGTTTTTATCCGTTTTTTCTCTGTTTTTTATCCGATTTCGACCGTTTTTTTACATTTTTATTCGTTTTCGCCAGTTTTTTTACGTTTTTGTCCGTTTTTTTTCGTTTTCGCCCGTTGTCCGTTTTTTTTCGTTTTCGCCCGTACGTTTTTATCGGTTTTTGGTATGTTTTTGCCCGTTTCAAAAAAAAATTTGAATAAAAAAAATATTTTTCAAATATGTTTTTTTTTTAATATGTCCGTTTTTTTTCAAAATATTTGAAAAAATATTTGAAAAAAAATATTTTTGTTCAAAATTTTTTTTTTAAATTTTTTATTCAATTTTTTTTTTAAATTTGATTTTTTTTTTTCATTTTTTTTTCGGAAATATTTTTTTTCCAATATTTTTTTTTGGAAAAAATTTTAAAAACGAAAGAAAAACGGACAAAATGTAAGAAAAACGTAAAACAACGGGCGAAAACGAAAAAAAACGGACAAAAACGTAAAAAAACCGCCGAAAACGAATAAAAATGTAAAAAAACGGTCGAAATTGGATAAAAAACAGACAAAAACGGACAAAAGCGTAAAAAACAGACGAAAGCATATGAAAACAGACGAAAAGGGATAAAAACGTAAAAAACGGACGAAAAACGAAAAAAAACGGGGGGAAAACGGATAAAAACGAATGAAAACGGATAAAAACGGACAAAAACGTAAAAAATCGGGCGATAACTATTATTAACGGAGGGACTAATTGGGAAAAACTACATTTTAAAAAATAAGGACTAACGGTGCAAAACACTTAACGAACTGCACTAACGAAGGACTAACGGTGCAAAACACTTAACGGACATTTTTGGACGAGGGACAAAATCCGTAAGATTTGTAAACCACAGGGACGAAACGCGTCAAAAAAAAAGTATAGGGACGAAATCCGTTATTTTGACCAAACCACAAGGACGATTTATGTAATTCACTCTAGATGTTATTTTTTCATAGGTTTATGTGTTTGATTAGTTTCTGTAATTCAAAATTCTGATCTACTCCATATTTACATAGTTCGATATTTATGTGATTAATTCAGGGATTTGGATATGGACGTGTTTGGGAGTTGGGATTAGTGATGAATATGTTTTTCTTCCGGATTCATGGTGTAAATATAGGCATTAAATTGCGTTAATTAAAAGTAATGGTTATGTGATTATACTTTTTTTTTTTTTTAAATTGTTGAATTTTTTGTAACAGGAACGATGACAACTTGAAAGGGCTTTTCTTTGTGAATTTGAATCAAAATACGACAAGAAAACGTCATCCGTTCAAGGTATTCTTTGTTATCTTTACTGTATAAAATCAACTACGGAACAACATCACTTATAATTTTTTTTTGTTTACATGTTCTTTTGTAATTGGTTGTATGAAGTTGGTGGAATTAGTGCAAGCGCTGTGTTTGATAAAAGTATTGACGGAATAAGTATTGTGGTAAGTTTGTTTTCACAGACTTTAAATTAATTTTACGATTCTGTTTTGAGTGTTTTCATTTATTCGTCATGAAATGTCCCTGTTTTCCAAGCCAACGACGCGACGACTGACGAGTCGTGGAAGCCTTTGGAAATATCCGGTTTGGCTGTCATCGTGCTTCATACAATTGTCATTTGGTTTTCCTGCTCCGAGTTTGAGGTTTCAATTGTAATTGCGTTCGTTTTTATTTCTCCTAATTTGCATGTATGATGTGACCTTTATTTCGTGATGTTGGTTATCATTGCCAATTGAGTTCTTCATGTTGCAGGCAGGGGACGTTTCTGACACAGATGAGCTTTGTGAACAACATCGGTGTGATGGGGAACAGCAGCATGTATGGTATTTCAAAGTGTCAATTCTGTCTTTAAGCTTCATTAGTTTCATTTACTTTTAGTTGTTGGTCGATTGACAGCAGATGGATGAATCACTTAATTCTATCGCTGCTATTCCTGCCACTGACAGCGTTGTTGGAAATGGGCTTATATCAGTTGCCTTATTCAGAGGTTAGGGTTTTACTGTATTTAGATATATCATAATCGGGAGCTGCTGGTCATATCGCTACAACTACTTGATTTCTGTGACAGGTACACAAATGTGATATGGACCAGTCGTGCTCGATTTTGGTGACGGAGTCATACGTGCGGACATGCTGCCTTCTTCCAAGTCATGTGTAACTCCAACGTGCCACACGATCCGGTCACTATAGTTAAACCAGTACTGATCATGCCAGCAGTAGGCGAACATCAACATCGATGCAGGAAGCATGCCTGCCGGGAGGTAAGATGTTTCAGATACTCTTGATCAGGTTCAAAAGTTATGACGTGTTGGCGTGCCAGCTTACTTTCTAAAACCCCCAAAGGGCAATTACTTTTAAAAAAAACCAGCTTAAGTATATATAAGTGCACCAGCTTACTTTCTAAAAGCCCCAGAGGGCAACCACTTTCTATAAGTGTACCAGCTTAAGTGTTCTTTGGCTTAAGTAATCGACTAAGTATATATAAGCGTACCAGCTTAATTTCTATTATTGTATATATAAGTGTTCTTTGGCTTTCTTTATTATATCGGAAAAAAACCAGCTTACGTAATTGTAGTTAGTGACTTTTTGTACTATATAATTATGGTTTTAAACTTTTAATTGCTACAACTGACAATAAGCTTCGCGTATATGTTATGATGGTCATCTGAATGGGTAGTTTGTATAATTGTTAAAAGTATTGCATGCTGAATATTTTTTTTTTTTCATATTGGTAATGCAATATTTGATATCCTTAAAGGTCTATACTTTATTGATTCGGACGTTCTTTTTTGTGTTACAACCTGTTATGGATGGCCGGAATTGCTAAGTCGTCGAACATTATTTGCCAGCGTTTCTCAATTTAAGGATTAATATCTTTTTGTTTGCTCCTACTCAATTACAGCGAAACCTAACGACCCCAGTAAATGTGATCATTTGTTAAAAGTTTCTATATGTGGGCATACTATCTTTATACCAATCGCTGTTCCCAATTTTTTTCCGCAATCTGATATCCCTATACTAATATAAATAAATGTATTGCATATTCTTATTGATATTTAATAAAGTTGCAAGCTTATTTTAGGCATGAAATGCTACTGGATTTTTGATAGATGCTCAAGCTCATTAAGGCTTAAGTGCACCAATAAAAGTACACATACAATTCCAGTCATATTCAAGAACCTATTGGAAAACCGATTTTAATATTAATATTTTCGTTCGTGTTAAAGACTTATAGTCATGGTGGCGAAACATTTTCATATGATCTACTTACAATCTCTTACATAACGATATGTTGACGTACACGTTAATTACCTGTGATTCTAACGCTAACATGCTGCCAATATTTCAGTGTTGTGGCTGCCAGAAAAAGATGAAATAGAGGTTGATTCCGTTGCAGCAACGATACTAACGTCATGACTTCTTACAGATACTAACGTCCTAAGTAGTTAATGAAAATTATAATCACCAAGGTACTAACTTCCTACTCATTTATTTCTCATTTTCATATGCGTAATTAGTATTTAAGATTATTAAAATGATGTTAGGAAGGTAAATAATAGTTAGTACGTTGGCCTAACATGGGTTGAATCAGGTTATACTTTATATTTGTAAATTCACAAGTGAGGTGGAAAAAAAGTAGTAATAGATGAAATAGGTGCATCGAGTATATCGTAACCTAAGCAAAAGTATAAACAAATAAATAGGCAATCACAAACATCCTCTAACTATAGTGCTACTAAAACCTCCATCATAAAACACACACAGCCCGACCAGCCCTACCACTGTGATTACATACACTTTTCAAATATGGTCAGAGGGTGGTTTTGTGGTTTCGTGATTATTTACAAGGTCTTGCTTTTTGTGATTATTTACAGGTGAAAATAAAGATACGAATACTTACAGTTTGTGTTGGGTCTTTAGCGGGTGTTTGTTTCGGATTATATAGCGGCCTTATAGCTTATTTGATTTTCGGCTTATGTTTCATAAGCTCATTTTCCGTGGCTTATTTTGAAACTTTTAGACTTATATATAAGTTTATTATGTGCAAATAAGCTTATATAAACCGAAAAGTTTCAAAATAAGCCAAAAAAAGTGAGCTTATGAAATGTAAGCTCAAGCTAGCTATATAAGCCGAAACAAAGCCTTTTAGAGCTAATCAAAATATATATATTTCAGTAATAGTTTATCCTCAAATTCTTAAAAAAAAAAACCCTATGTTTCTTTGTCCTTGATTGTGCTTTGGACTAACATTTCAGCTATTGCTGCACAAAACCTGAAACAACCGACGTGCATGATTAATGACTTGATAATATAAAAATTTATTTATCTATGTATCCATTTTTGTTGATATAATGGTTTCTCTTCTCTCTTTAGTTGCATCTGTTTTTTTCCGCGTGTTATGCAGGTACCCTTTCCAAAGGTGGTGATGGCTATGAAGCACATCCGGACCATACAGAAAATCGACTGGTATGTAGCGCTGTGGCAGGACTCATGTTTGTCTCCATATTTCATTAGTAGTTGGTTGTTTACTGTCTGTTGCATGAAAATTTGCAACATGTTGTTCAACCTCTTCCTCTTCAATAGGAAACTGTGGTAAACCAATATCAGCTTACAAATACAGATATGTTGGATGGTGGAATACGAGATGTCGTATGGGATTTTGCAGCTGGTACGGTTCATGATTGATTGGTTTATTCATCGGGTGTTACACGTAATGTATTTGGACCAGAACATCCCGTATGCAATTCTCAAGAGGGTGTAAACACTGTCGTTTGGCATGTGTGTAGTGACCAGCCTATGATGCCCCAAACTGCATGTTCAATCTCAGGTACATTTTCTTAGTTGCTTATATGACGGTGCACGTTAGTTTTGCAGTTCCTTGACAGTATGTTGCGTTATTACAGGTGTTATTGGTGGAGTGTCGCTCGACAGAGGTGCCACCCACGCATGTGAAATTGGCGCTCCAAAATCAGGTATGTATGTTTTCTTTATTCACTTTTACTTGGCTGATCTATTTTACATCGACCTTTCACAACCTCTTAATTTTTCTCAATGCGCTATAGGTTCTCAACGACAAATGCAAATGGGTAGAAAAAGGACATTTGCTAAGGTGCATTCAGGTTTGCTTATGTGCATTCATGTCTTTTCGTTCGAATGCTATATTTATTCGCAAGAAATAATTTTTAACCTTTTGCTGTGTTCGTAGCCCGTCATGAATTCGCACCCCTAACTGCAAGTTTTGATAACCTTCCATCTCGCATTCCTGAGCCTGCGGCATTTCCACATACGAATAAATTACCTCAGCAACCGTCTGTCTTGGACAACACAGGTTAACACGCTTTCTGTATATGCTCTACCCCTCTCTTTAACGGTACAATGTAGTTCGTCACATATCTCTAACTATGTTGGCTAGCTCCCAACAGTTAACACACACTCTTACACGTTGAAAAATTGCATATGCAGGGAATCCGTAGGCTGATGCACGTCCTACGAGAAGGGAAAGGCCCAATTATTCCAGAATGGCACCTAACCAATCTGCTGCACCTGCTTCGACTCAACAACGTGGGCCACAGAACCATCGGACAGGTTGGTAATGTCGCACCAACTCTTATGTTTAAGATGCCGGTCAATATTTTCTTATCGAATAACTGTCTTCGCTTACATGTGTACTGCAAACGCAACATTACATGCGGTCGTATCATTCTGCAGGACCTCCTATAGAGTACAATGATTTTGGTCCGTGCAGATGTGTATGTTCACATTGCCACGCACGGTTCTGGTACGAAGAAAGATTGAGTGCTTCGACAGGGTATTCCGGTCTATATAACATCTGACATTCTCATTCAGATGCTTAAATTTGCGAAGGCTTAATATAGAAATGTAACTATTGTCGAACACTATTTTTTATACATAGACATTCAAACATAATTCTTACATTACGCCACAACTTTTGATGTTTCGGATTGTTGTTAATGTAAAAATATGTTTGTGATACAGTTTGTTGAGACTTATGAATAGAGTGGATTTGGAGTAGTACAAAATTGTATCGCAAACCTAGAGCAAAAGCCCCCGACGCAACGCGGCGGGCATCATGCTCGTTCTATTCATGTGGGATAAAATTTTGAAATAAATTAACAATTCATGCTTGACACTAAAGAAACGTAAGATCACAAAGTAGATTAAAAAATAAAAACCATATGGAAACTTTAAAAAAGTTAACGTTTTATATTTTAAGCACCAGATTTGATTTGACTATCTTTTTTATTATTATTATTATTATTTATTTTATTTTTATTTTTATTTTTTGTTTTTTTTGATAAAGTGATTATATCCGGTGAATATATTAAATAAATAAAATGAGTTTAGATACATGAAAGGGTGGTAATGAACCACCCTTTGGACCTAAAAATAAAACTGTATACTTTGAACATGCTCAAAGTATAACAATCAAATTATAGCCATAACCTAGAGGACACATAACAATATACACTACTAATTAGGGCTGCTCATCGGTCTAAAACCGGACCGGACCGACGAAAACCGGACCGGACCGAGACCGAATCCGGCAAAAACTCCGGACCGAGACCGAGACCGAATGAGGTCGGTCCGGTCCGGTCCGGTCCGGTCCGGTCGGTTTTGTCGGTCGGTCCGGTCCACAAGGCTAAATTTCGGGTTTTCGTCGGTTTTGGGTCCGGACCGGACCGGACCGGACCGAGACCGAATCCGGCAAAAATCCTAGACCGAGACCGGACCGCCGGTCCATCGGTCCGGTCGGTTTCGGTCCGGTCCGGTCGGTTTTGTCGGTCGGTCCGGTCCGTCCGGTCCGTTTGAGCAGCCCTACTACTAATCAATGCCCTCCATAATACATGATAACTAGCCATCTTCGTTAGCTATACTTGAAATCTTCAAAGTACTCCGCATTTTGTCGACCCGAGCCTTCTTTTTGAAGCGAATAGAGGCTAGCTTAAGTCTAACCATGTCAACCACTATCTTTGCTACCTGCTCAGGGGTTCTATCGCCTTTCCCATGTACTCTATTGTTACGCTCTTGCCAAAACAAAGTATGAAGATGCCGCCACAATGAGTCGACCTACAATACTCGCAACAATATTTTGTTTAGCAATAGGTTCAAGCCATGCCGCAATATCCACCCACTTCGACAAGGAGAAATTTATATCAGCCGTATGAACCACGTCTTTCCACACCTGCGATGCAAAGACACACTCGAAGAAGAGATGCTCATGAGAGTCGAGTTGTGTTTTACATAGTGGACAACGAAGCAGGATTAAAAAATATAATTATTATAAGCAATATAGAAACCTCTGCAAAGGCCTCCAACCAATATAGCAGGTTTGCCAAATTATATTGAAACTTAAACCTCTACAAAACCTCTACAAGGCATGTTGATGTTTATGTTATGTAGTGGTTAATTTGTTGATGTTATGAATATGAAATCTAACTCTAACGTGTTCTTTTTAAGCTATCAAGTTTATCAGGGTGATGCGTTGGACCCAATAAGCATATGTAACCGTGTTGACCCACCCCTATAGGTCGGTTATCAGGTTTGGTCGGATCAACATTTTTTTTAGCAATACAGAAACCTCAAGAAAGACCTCCAACCAATATACAGCACGTTTGCCAAATTGGCCTTAGAGTGCTATTTGTTATCTGTAAATGAAGATCAACAAATCTAGTTCCAAGAATAATCCAAGACCGTATGTTTATTATGTTGCATCGGTATAATCTAATGTTTTGTGTTTCTTATTTAGATTTCATTCCTCGTTATGATGTTATATTTCCTCTAAGTCTCTAACTACTAGGAGTTTTCATTTGATATCATACGGGTTGATTGACAAATACAAGTTTCTCATGATTACATATTTGGATCCGGGATTAACCAATAGGGAAAACGGTTTACTTTTGAGCTTGAAATCACGATCTTGTGGTACACTGTCTATTTGAGCCTTTAAGGTGATGTACTTGTTTGTAACATTTATTGCAAAAACATAACTTGAAATCACGGTTTGCTTGTTTGTAACTTGTAGTTGCAAAAACATATGAGCCTTTAAATGGTAAATGTAAGTAGAAGAAAATAGCAATTAAAATAACTTTGTTGTTAAAAAAATAGTACTAGCAACTTGTATCCTGGCTAATTGAAACCGAAACTACCTGAGTTATGTTAAGTTAAAAAAAAAAAAAAAAAAAAAAAAAAAAAAAAAAAAAAAAAGAGTTAAGATAAAAAAGCAGAAGAAACACACAAGAAACAAGTTTCTGTTGTGTATTCACTCTTTCTTTGGCATCTAAATGAGACTTGAACTTATAAATAATTCATGGCATTTGCTTTCCGTCGATGTGGGACAATCTAGATACAAAAGCTTAATCTTTTTGGGCTTGTAATGCAGAGTAAATATTTACTTGGTCTTACATGTTACAAACTTACAATTATATTTTTTGGGAAAGGCAATGTTACGAGTTAGGGCTATTTTATACAGTGACAGGATATCAATCTATTTTTTTTATAGGGGCAATTGCATATATACCCACTAAAACTTGCATATTTGCATATGTACCCAAAACATGCTTAAAATGCATTGTACATCATGCAATAAAAACTTGTATTATGGGGAAATATGCAAGTTTTTAAGTTTTAATGCGTAAATATGCAATTCCCCCTTTTTTATTTGTGTAATTGATGACCCCATGTTATGAAAAAGAGTTCAACAAAAAGAAATTATATATATAAAGAAAAAGAAATCAAACAAGTTAAACACAACACACAAGTTTTTGTAGACTCCAGTACACAAGAATATTAACATGTGAACAATGTTTTAAAAACCGTGATTTTAATCAACCCGTTCGAGTCACCGGGCATCGGTTTGACCGGTTCAACCGCCGGGTTAACCCGACTTTACATTTATTATTATTTTTTTTCCAACCGGGTCAACTGGTTCGACCGCCAGGTTAACCCGATTTTTATAAAAAAAAATGAAAAAAACCAAACCCGCCCGGGTTTCAAGACCCGGGTTGACCCGGGTCACTCAAAGGTCTAACCGGTTAACCCCGTTTTAGAAACCCGGGGTTTTCTGACCCCTTTTTTTGGATCGGGCACCGGTCCGACCGGTTGAACCAGCCGGGTCGACCCGGGTTTGAAAATATTGCATGTGAGTGGCACTTGAAATTGTTAAGAGGTCATTACTTTTACTTTCCATCAATGTGGGACAAGTAATTAAAGCATAAGATCACAAGTTGATTGAAAACCATGCAACCTTACCGAAAAGCTTGAAACCGGTGCCTTTCATTGTATATCAGTAAAGGTAGAACAAGAAAAAATGGGAGTCGATTTTGGTAAGGATGTTGGCTTATGCATACTAAAAACCAAGACAAGATACAAAAAGTACAATTAGGTTTGATTGGATTATCGTTGACCATAAGTGTTTTTAAAAACATATTATATATGTTAGGGTTATCTTTCTTGTGTCTAGAAAGGCCACCATTTATGAAGGTCAACAAATCTAGTTCCAAAAATCCAATACCTTAATAATGGGTTTAAGCCTAAAATAGCATTTTGTAGTGTTAGGTTGTGATAACGAGCTACATGAAAAACGGGTCATGTGACCATAAGCCCAATTATTCACGGGAACTTGTTTATTAAGGTTTGTTTTACGGGCTTAATGTTTTTGGGCTTGTAATCCACACTCCAGATTTACTAAGATCATACATGTTACAAAATTACAACTAACTTTTTTTTGGAAAGGCACCCTTACGAGTAACAACTATTTTAAAAAGTTATTTGACAGGGTATCAATTTAATCTACGTACAAAATTGAAGCTACGTACAAAACCAAAGAACCAACTCGAATATGATTATACAGGGCTAGTTTAATTATGCATAATGGATCATGATAGTCACGTCCAGTTTTGGTTTCTAAATGGTTATTATGCTTCATTTGTATCATGTTTTTGGGCATAACTTTCAACCGTTGGGTTTTGATTTCTACATGGTTTTGTGCTTCATTCTTTTTGGCATAATAAACTTCCGGTTTTTGTTTGGTTTGGTTTTAGTATTGTGAATTATTAAGATGTCTGTTTTGTCTCTTTGTGTCTCGGGTTTTTAGGCTTAGAACATTTGAGCCCATGAAGAAAGAAAGTGCATAAGCACAATTGTTTATGTGCACTTGCTTATTATCTAGGATACACCCTTCCCTAGAAAAAGTGGAAATGTTTCTTCAATTGGGATGCGCCGATCTTTATTTAAGAAACGTTTGGGAAACAATGATCGTGACATGTAGATCATGAAAAATAGTGTTAAGCGAAAAGGAACATCTTACAACATTTACTTAACTTATTAGTGAGAGTCGAAAAAGTCTATTACTTTTACTCTCTATCCATGTGGGATGAGCTCTTAAAATCTATATCTATACTACTTTATAATGCATTTAAGCCTTCTAAAATTAAAAGGCTTAATAATTCAGACTTTTTTACTTGCTTATTATGGAAAGATATATTATAATGCATGTGAAATTAAGATAAGGAGCTCCAATCATAAGATGACATGTGTCACTTCTTAACAAACTCCAAGCCTAACTCCTAACCACCAAAAATTAAGATAAGGAGCTCCAATTATAAAATGACATGTGTCACTTCTCAACTAAAAATTCATCTTTATTTTCAAATTAAAATATCTTTTTATCTGCTTATTTATATTATAATCTAATTTTACCATATTTTCTAAAATTTTATGCTCTTTAATTCAACATCCATTTTAATATATTTTTATGAGTTTTTAGTTTTTATATTTTTAGTGGGTTTATTTTATTTTAATTCAAATTTTTACAACTTTAACCTTTATTTCATTATTCCAATCAATATAATCTTGATTCGTCAAAATCATATACTTTTTGGGGGAGTGTTTGACGCGTAAGAGATTGCGAGGGTATTTTTATATGCGGGAATAATGATGTCGCGTGAAAGTTACATGTAACCCAAACAAACACTTACAACTAACACATACACATTCGAAGTGTTGTGAAACGAATTCACTAAACGGGTAAGCAAACACATATAACTATACTTATCGCCGCCTCTGTCACCACCATCTCATCACATCACCACCTCAAAACATTTGTTCGCTACAAAATAGTCATCGGGTACCCGCCGCCGCATTGCGCGGATACCCTTCTAGTAAATTAACAAATCATGTTGACTCTCAAGAAACATAAGATCAAAATAGATTGAAAACGGAAACTTTAAAAAGTTAGTATTTTACAATTAAGTACCAGATTTGATTT
The DNA here is from genome assembly GCA_019973895.1 of Chrysanthemum seticuspe. NCBI lineage: Eukaryota > Viridiplantae > Streptophyta > Magnoliopsida > Asterales > Asteraceae > Chrysanthemum > Chrysanthemum seticuspe. The sequence goes on from BPTQ01000005.1 coordinate 25,369,999, forward strand.
GAATATCTCTTGTCATTAGTGTTAATTTTTTAAATAAAATATATGTGTTTGGTTCATCTTTCTTTCTTCACATGTTAATCAAATATATAACTAGTTAACAACAAGCTTCTTATATTTTCATGAATGGAACACGTACATGATATAAAATTAGAATATCTCTATTGTAATGTAGAAATTTTCATGATTTCGATTGCATTATTACTGTTTTAAAAAGATCAACATTTTAAGCAATATGTAAACTTAGACAAAGGCCTCCAACCAATCTTTTATATAATAAAACAAAACCCCTAGTGGGAATTTTTCATTTCAAAAAAATCAAACCATACCTTATTTGGTAATAATTTTTTTTATTTGTTTTTCCTTTTGGATTTAAAAAAATAATTAAACCTAATTATTTCCTAATTTGGCTAATAATTTAAAGAAAAACGTTTTTGTAGTCACATGTATAAAAAAAAGTGAAAATACATATGGGTCTCACTGCTATTCTTTGATAATTAGTATATATACTATTTGGCAGGAGCTTACTGTAGCAACATAGGTGCATTAAATGCCAAGTTTGCCAACTTGGCGAAAACAGCCCCTGAGGTTCAAGTGTCGTTGCAAAGTAAGTCCTTTAGCATTAATAATCTTTCGCAACTTGGCAAAAACAGCCTCTGAGGTTTAAATGTCATTAAAAAGTAAGTCCTTTAAGCAATCCCGCTGCATCGCGCGGGTTTTCCAACACTCGTTATAGACCAAAAATGTAAACTTTAAAAAAAACCGGAGTCGCTTCTTTCAGATCTAAAATATACGGCAATACCACGAAAAAACTTATTAAACGGCAGAGATAATTTTGGGATTGAACTTTCAATCATTCATAACCTTTGTCTGATTTTTGCTGTTGCACCTGCACATCCCTAAATCAAACGAATTGAAACAGTTTACTTTCAATTCTAATTAGATATAATTATTAGTATGAAAGTATTAATATGTTGATTTAGAGGATTATTATGGATTCAATAAAAATTCTCAAGGGTTCATGTCAATCTTCTGGTAATTTCTATTCATTTAAATAATTCCTTTCTTTTCATGCTTGATTAATTGATATAAGGTGCGTTTTTGATTCAATGTTTTAGATATTCAATTACGTTTGCTATGCCAGGGTGATGATTCAATCAAAATCTCAAATATAAATATACTTTATCGTGGTTTCATTAGTTGTTAAAAAAGCCCTAAGTTGAATTTACATCATATAAGCAATTTCGATGATTTTGATCAACTACACACCATTGAGTATTGTTCGTTATTGGATGCAGTTGTACCATTCCTCACATTTAATGCTTGCTTCAATGTTGTGATGAGGTTGATCCACTTGCAAAGGTAAGATTTATAATTCTTGCTTCAATTTTGTAATGAGGTTGATACACTTGCAAAGGTCAGATTTAATGTTAAAGAATGCTTAACTATAGACGCACATAGAGGTAATGATAAAAGTATGGCTTTTTATGTATTCTATTATTGATTGTATGTGACAGTCAATAAGAGTAGTGCATTTTCAATTAGTAGATAAAATGATATATGGGTTTAATGCAAAGTAGCAAACTACTTGGACACCTTTTTTTTTTCTGTGAAGGATAGCCTACGAGGTTTCTTTCAAGTGGCAATTAAGGCGGTTGGAGTCAAAACGGTACCAAGTTAATTATTAAAATAAATTCAACAAAGTAGTAACGTACTTTGTAAATTAGTTCAACAAGTAGTAATGTCTATACAACCATGTTATATGGACTAAGGCAGTTACTACTGATGTTTCCACACATACAAAATCAGCCGCCAAATACGTGTATCCATCATACACGGCTGTAGGCTTATGTAAAACTACATTGTGATTGTAGTAATTATTATGTCCTTATTAAATGGTGATTGATTTTCTTATTAAAATAACATGAAGATGCTGCATTTGGTTGTAGAATTTAGTGGAAGGAACCGTGTTCAATGGCTTATACAATAATACAATCATGGGTATTGACTTTGTATACAATTTGTACAAAGCATGGGATTACTTATTTTTAAAAGGTTATTGTTGTGTAAATTAGAAAATAAAATAATGAGTTTTATCCAAACACCCTTATCTGCTTTAAGTTTCTATAAGATAACTGTTGAATATATATTGTATTTATCTATAAGAAGATATGTATCAAAAATATTATTTAAAGTTCTTATGCATATCTTTTTGTATAATTATACATAAACTTGGACGACCCTAAAGTCTATAAATACTAAAACAAATCATTAGTTTCTTCAAACATGGCTAATGCAGATAGTAAGTGTACTAAAGTGGATACTAAAACAAATCATTAGTTTCTTCAAACATGGCTAATGCAGATAGTATGTGTACTAAAGTGGTTCTTTCAGAAGACAAAAAATATGTTGTCGAGATACATGTTGTGTATGATCCGTTCAAGAAGACTAAACCAAAGGTCAATCAAACCGACACAGTTTGACTTTCTATTTAATAGTATCTACATTTAGCAGCATTATATATTCATTTTTTTAATAATCACGATGTTATGTAGGGGGTTCTTCATTGGGTGGCAGAGCCTTCTCTTGGCATTGATCCGTTGAAGGTGGAAGTTTGACTGTTTGACAAAACTGTTTAAATTATTTTACCCGGGGTAACCTTTTACCCAAAAAAAAAAAAAAAATTGTAATGACACTTGAATCAATTTATTTGAATTTTATGATATAATCAGAATCCCAGAGAGATTGAAGACTGGCTAAATAATTAAAACCTATAGTATAAAGTGGTATACTATGTGCATACGCTGTATAGTCACTCAAATATACTGAGGTTGATAAAAAAAATCAGTTTCTCGGTAAGCTCTAGAACTTTATCATTCTTGCATATTTACTTTTTATATGGCTGCTTTATAACTTTTATATTTTGTTTCATTTTATGGTAGGGGTATTTTTTGGCTTATAAGGATTCAAAACCTGAATAGCTCATATTCAACCGGACAATTACATTACGGGACAATTTTAGCAAATCCTAGAAGTAGGCGAGTTCGTGCAATATAACACATTAGCGGAATGTCAACATATTTGCTCACGTATTTTTCTTCATATCTCTCTGAGTATGCACTTTGACCCATCTACCTTTTTGGATTAGGGGAATTACATAGTAAAAAAAGTGTGACAGCTTTGTTTTGTGAAGAATATTTTATTGCTTAACTGGTGGAAGTTGTAGACTAGACTGTTTCCTTTTAGGTACAAACAATTTTGTGTTGTCTGAGTAAACAAAATGTTTGTTTCCTACTAGGTTGGGTTTCCACATGTGGAGCCACCCAATATAAAAGTAAGGATAATCATGCAATTGACTCTACAATGCTCAATTCCCACCGCCATGTAGTTTTGCCTTTGTATCTAGATCGTCTTGGATGTGTGTATAAATAATATAACACATTTGACAAAACACACGAATGTTATTAATCGCGTTACCTGTTCTAAGTATTAGGTAAAATAAAAAGTAACATACCTCCTAAACTTACTCTTCATTATAGAGCTGCAATGGTTGGCATTTATATAGAAATTATTGAATTATGGATTGAGTCTTAGGAAGAACAAACTAATTGTGTGCCAAGTAAAGCTAGAAGTTGCATCATTCGTTTATGACCTTATTTCTAAGAATTCGAGAGACATTTTTAGACTTATATGAGTTCTATTGAAAGTTAGAATCAGGTGCCATTTCTTTTAACTATATCAAGTTACTTTTTGAAGTTATTATTATTCTAAAATTTTAAACTTCTAAAAGTTACGGTTTTAGTTGTTGGATTATGTATTCAGTTGGTGTACTAAAGCTTTTGTTAGGTGTCACCAAAGTACTCTCAGTTCAATTACATTGACCCTGGTTTATAATATCGATTTTGTAAAGTGTTGAGTTGTTGATTTTATTGTGACATTTAGTACTTGACGCTTCACAACTCAATTGGCCATGCATCAATTGGTGTACTAAATTTCATATATAATTTTTAAAATGATCATGACGATGTGGTCCTTTTTGCGGACAGTGGCTCCACAAGTATTGCAAGAAAGAACCACATTATTACTTTATCTAATTTATGACTTGCAATTGAATCAGTTTAGATAAATTGTGGGTTTTTCTTTAACGATAACTATCTTACAATATACACATCACAAGTTTATCTCACATGTATTAAACAACATATTAACTCACAAGCATTTACTTAACACACTTTTTACACAACATAGGTATCATTGGAATATAAGCCCGTTAAATTTAGTTTTAACTTTTATTAGTAATCAAAATGATTTATTGTTTGGCGTGATAAAATTGAGCACTATTATTAGGCGGCTTAAAAAATTATAAATTTATCATTTCGCAAAAAGACTTTAAAAGGTATATCTTATTATGTAGAAAACATCTACTCAACGTACATTTACTTGATAAAACAAATACTACGTAAACACATTTTTTTGTGCTTATGATAAATAACATGCTACCGCTACATCAACATGAACTGGTTTCAAAGTGCTTAGATAGTGAGTTTATTGCTAATGTTTCATATTTTATTGTAATAAGTAAAGCTACTTAAGACACGCTAAGTTGTTTGTTTACTACGTACTTGATAACAATATGTAATTAATAATTTTAGAAAAAACCCCGTGCGTGCACGGGAATTATAACTAGTATAACATGTATGCCAAATTGGCTTTTTGTTATTTGTAAATGAAGAATAACAAATCTAGTTCCAAGAATCCTACACCTTCATCAAGTTATTTCTATTGGGTTTAATTAAGCCATAAATAGTTATGTATACTTGAACTAAAGAGACTTTTTGCTACAACCTTTTTATACCCAAGGCAATTTTATTTTTTACCCACCTTTACGGTCTAAGCCATTCTTTCGCTTATGTGGTTTCCTGGCCGCAATATGAGTTATCATTGGTAGGTGTGGTTTTAATACGTTACTCGATTATAAAACTATTTTTAATCATGAAACTATATTGACACTTAAAACTTGTAATAATACACTATTGTTCTAACTTGCAAGGTATATATGTTGATTTGTTGATTCGTTGAATATGAAACAAGTCCATAAACTGATGAAGACCTATATATTTTGGATTAGCGAGTTGGAACTGAACCGATAAGGTGACAAAAATCTAACTCTAACCCGATCTTATTTAGCTATCGAGTTTATCGGGTTGACCCGTTGGACCCAATAAGCATTTGTAATTGTGTTAACTGATCCCTATAAGCCGGTAGTCAGGTTTGAGTCGGGTTTAGGCTAGTCTACCCGACCCTTTTGATAGAGAAGTAACATTTCATATCGTTGACACGTTCGCCTTTGGTTTGTATGCGGATTTATCATTTGTGCTTTTTTGTATCATGTTTTGGGCATAAAGTAAAAACGTTGGGTTTTGGTTTGGTTTTAGTATGTTGAATTATTAAGTCGTTCATTTTGTTCTATTTGTGTGTCTCGGGCTTTTAGGCTTAGACCATATTAGCCCATTAAGAAGCAAAGTACGTAAGCCGAGTTATTCTTGTAAACTTGCACTACTTAAAAAAAAAGGCTTTTAGACCGGTTCAATAGGTCTTTTAGACCAGTTAACAAACCGGTCAAAATGAGTGTTATAAAGACCGGTTGTTTACATTATAACCGGTCTAAATGTAAATAATTTTTAATAAAAAAAAATGCAATCCCAAACAGCCCCATTTGTATGCAATTTCAATAAGCAATCCCATATAGCCGTTTGGGATTGCGCATTAAGATGAAAGTTTGTGATTACTTATTGCAACTACTTACAAAAAGCTGTTTGGGATTGCGCATTAAGCTCAACAATAGGCAAATACAAAGAAACATACATTAGCGTTAAAAGAACTCTAAAACAGGAAGATAAAGTACTGTGTGTTTAGAGAAAGATCAGTTACATACTCGTTTTAATTACAAATATACAGTTTTTTAATATGAAGCTCACTAACGCCACCGTTTTCCATCCGCTATGTTCTCTTTTAATATCAATCATACAGTCAGCCAAGGCCTTCACAATTAAATCTACGCATAACAAAAACATGTCAAAGTTAACGATAATTCTATACAGTAATATCAACAATGAGCCACTCATTATTGTGATAGAATAAAGTAAGTTTCAACAAACCTCCAAGTGGCTGACCATCATCTTCCTTTTTGTTGACCATCACCTTCCTTTTTGTTTTGCTAAAACTTGATTGTAGTGGTAAGCCATCTTCACTTGCACCTCCTAAACAACCACATTCACCAGTTGCAGTTGCACGACTTTCAAAACAAATGGTACGGTCGGTCCACATACAAAGAGTTCCTGATAAATGACAGTCTGCGCAAAAACTACAACGTCAAACAAAATATTACCCGAGTCGACTACAACAAAAACAAAATTTGGTGAAAATTTTGATTGTGAAAGAGGATTAAATCCCGCCTAACTAATATTTACCAATAACCAATTATATGTTAACACAAATTTCTAGAAGAAAAAAAATAAACACCTGTAAGATTATACGTTAACACAAATCCCGCCTAACTAATAGTAGTTCAAGGACGCTTTAAAATGGTAATTGTAACAATGGTAACATTAAAAGATTATAGCTCTTGAATCCTGTAAGATTGAAATTCAAAATTCTAATTTTCACAATACATATCTCAACATATCTTCCTAGTTGTAATAGAAGACTCTTTATATTGATAATGATGGGGTAATGAGCTGGTGTTGCCAATTCAAACTGAATGGACAACATAACTATCACACTCTTAAAACAAAAGAAGTAATGTAGTCTATCTGTTTTCAAGTTTGAATCCAAGACACGAAACTAACAAAATAAAATCATTATAAGAAAGAATTGCGTTCACCCAATATGCAAAATCGAGCAATAGTTGTACCTGATATTCGCAAGTATGGATAACTGTGTAAGTTCTTTCTACACATCTTCATTAAACTTTTCGAATACATTAAAATCATTTGAGTATCTCAACGGTCTTTACCTAATCATTTACGAGTATCTCAATATATCAAATTACCCTTGGAACACACCGACATATGATCAACGCATTAAATTTTGGAAAGAATGTGTTTTGTGGGTCACTTAGGCTATACGCAGTGGGGGCGGTTGGCATCGGTTGCCACCGTCGGTCGTGGTCGGTCGGCCCTTTGTGGAGGTGTCGGTCGTGCTCGGTTGGGGAGAGAAGGAACACAAACTCGGTTGGCCTCACAACCGAGTATAAACTCAAACTTTACCTTTTTTTTTCAAAACTTTATCACTTTTACAACATTATAAATACCAACCTCAAACACATTTTTAAACACATAATTTCAAACACAATTCAAACAACTTCTCTTCAATAATCATCATGTCACAAAGAAAAACTCCCAACTCAAAAACCCGACGATCCCGACTTCCCCAAAATTCCCCGAACTTGAATTTCTCACCGGATCCACCGTTTCAATTAACCGGTTTAACACCACCACAAAATCGGGATGTTCGTTTTCAAGCACCCGGTTTTAATTATCAAACACGACTACCACAACCCAACGCTAATCAAAACCCATTTTACGTCAATCGTCCATATTTCCCACCGGGTCGTCCGAGTATCAATCAAAACCAAGCACCAAGCGGTTCGTCATATCATCCTAACATGGATTTCTCACAATCTTCCCAATCTAATCAATCGTTTTCACCGCTTTATGCTGTTAATCTTGATATGGATTATGAGCATTTTATGGAGTTCCCTCCTGCTCAATGCTACACGTCTCAACAATACCCGACTCAAGATGCTTCGATGGGACAAGGTTCGGGGCACGGTTCATACCATGGTTCTATTCGTATTGAAGACGATGTCAAAGAGACGTCACCCGTCAAATCAAAGAAGGTTACAAAACGGGCTACAAAGGGGAAGGGCAAGAATGTTGCAACCGCACCCGTCAAACCATGGAGAACAGCGGAAGAGGTTGCGCTTTGTAAAGCTTGGGTACATGTGTCAGAAAATTCAGAAAGAGGGAACTCTATCAACCGAAGTGGGTTTTGGGATGAGGTGATAGCGTACTTTGAAAATGAAACTTGTTCAACAAGAACCTACGACTTCATAACGACCAAATGGAAGGGTAGGATTCGTTCTAGGGTTGGTTTCTTTTGTGCAATTACGGATGACATCAAGGATAACCACGGAAGCGGTGAGAATGACGAAGACGACTACGAAAAGGCTTGTAACGAGTACCGTGTGCTTCACAAGCATGAGTTTACATTGAAGGAGTGTTGGAAAGTTTTGAGAGGGCATTCTGCTTGGGAAACTGTTGAGATGCCTACTTTCACCAAGATGGACGAAAACGTAAAAAAACGAATGAAAGCTTATATAAACCTATGAAAACCGACGAAAACGGACAAAAACGTAAGAAAATAGACGAAAATGGACGAAAACGTAAGAAAACAGACGAAAATGCATGAAAACGGACAAAAACATAAGAAAACGGATGAAAACGTAAGAAAACGAACGAAAACATAGGAAAACGGACGAAATGTAAGAAAACAGGCGAAAACATAAGAAAACGAACGAAAACGTATGAAAACGGACAAAACGTAAGAAAACGGATGAAAACGTATGAAAATGGACAAAAACGTAAGAAAACGGACGAAAACGTAAGAAAACAGACAAAAACGTAAGAAAACAGACGAAAACGTAAGAAAACAGACGAAAACGTAAGAAAACGAACAAAAGCTTAAGTAAACAGACAAAAACGTATTAAAACGGACGAAAATGTAAGAAAACAGACGAAAACGTATGAAAACGTAAGAAAACGGATGAAAGCATATGAAAACCTAAGAAAACGTATGTAAATGGACGAAAACGTATAAAAAAGGGACAAAAACGTAAGAAAAGGGACGAAAACGTAAGAAAACAGACGAAAACGTAACAAGACTGACGAAAACGTAACAAAACGGATGAAAACGTAAGAAAACAGACGAAAACGAACGAAAACGTATGAAAACGGATGAAAACGTAAGAAAACAAACGAAAACATAAGAAAACGGACGGAAACGTATGAAAACAGACGAAAACGTATAAAAAGCGGGAAAAACGGACAAAAACGTAAGAAAGCGTATGAAAACAGACGAAACCGAAAAGAAAAAAAAAACGTGAAATTAAAAAAAGTGATTAAAAAAAGAAAAATAATGAGAAAATAAATAAGAAAGATAAAACGAAAAGAAAAAGACAAGAAAAAAACATAGACTTAGGTTTAAACATATTGAATATCACAACCATCAATCCACACTTCATATTTCCAAGTTGTGTTCTTGTTAGAGTAGCAAGGACTATGTGCCATAATCTTTTTTCATTAGATATACTTTTCACATCTCCTTCTTGTTATATAGTTGGTTTTATCTAGTAAGACCATTTTAAACTGCTATGTATCAAATTAAGTTTTGTTATAATTGGTGGTGATCGATCTATGACCCCAATTTATGAAGAAAAAAATAGTAAAGAAGGGAGAGAAAAGAACAAGAAACAAGTTTTTGTTATTCTTATTCTTTTTCCTTTAATTGTCCTTATAAATGACACTTGAACTTTTATAGAGTTCATTGCTTTTATTTTCTTTCAATGTGGGATAAGCAGTTGGAATAAATTAATAATTCATGTTCGTCAAATTTTTTTTTTTTTTTTTTTTTTTTTTTTTTTTTTTTTTGAAATGTGTATCGAGCAAATTTTAGTTTTGAGTTTGTTGAAGACAATGGTAACTATAATCGGCAAGATTGATTTACCATTCATCATGTTCGAATTTTAATCACACAATAGCTTTTGTAACCATAGTTACTATCGTACTCATTTTGTCCCCTTTCGTGGTAAAACATGTTTTAACCTAAAAATTTCATTCTTTGCAACTTGGTAACCCAAAAAAGTCATCCTTAGCAGCCAAACTTATTGATTGAGATTGTTGTAAATGAGCTTACCTAAAACCCCAAGTTGGTCATCCTTTACAAATTTAGGATTCCTAGAGGCAACTACTTTTCCGGCACAATTTGCATCGATCACCTACACAAATTTATCCAACAATATGCACAATATGCATCGATCACCTACACAAATTTATCCAACAATAAGCAGTTTTCGAACACAAATTTATCCAACAATAAGTAGTTTTTGATTAAGAAATTTCTTTTAAATAAAATAATGTAATACAAAGATACCAATAAATCAAGGACTATAATGTTCATTGAAAACTTTGTGCACTTAAGCACTTCTAGTAAATCCATGTATACATGTTGATTTTTTTTTCTTGGCTAGTTTTGTTTAGTGCTCTTTTGGTTGTTGTTGTTCTGTTTTGTTTTTCTCCTTGTTTCCATTTCTTTTGTACTCTTTTTTTGGCTTCCTTCTTGGAGCCTGTTGGTAAATTTTATAGCCTTTCAGAAAAAAAAAAAAAAAAAAAAAAAAGAAAAAAAAACTGATATCTACAAGTTTTTTTTATCATGACACCTTTTGATCTAGGCTTAACCAATAGAGAAAACCATTCACAATATGCATCGATCACCTACACAAATTTATCCAGCAATAAGCAGTTTTCGAACACAAATTTATCCAACAATAAGTAGTTTTTGATTAAGAAATTTCTTTTAAATAAAATAATGTAATACAAAGATATCAATAAATCAAGGACTATGATGTTCATTGAAAACTTTGTGCACTTAAGCACTTCTAGTAAATCCATGTATACATGTTGATTTTTTTTTCTTAGCTAGTTTTGTTTAGTGCTCTTTTGGTTGTTGTTCTGTTTTGTTTTTCTCCTTGTTTCCATTTCTTTTGTACTCTTTTTTTGGAGCCTGTTGGTAAATTTTATAGCCTTTCAAAAAAAAAATAAAAAAATAAAATAAAAACTGATATCTACAAGTTTTTTTATCACGACACCTTTTGATCCAGGCTTAACCAATAGAGAAAACCATTCCCAATAAAACCATTATTGATGCTGGAGGTTATAAAGTGTTCATTACTAATAATTTCTAACAATGTGGGACACAAGCTTTTGTAATAAATTAGCAAATCATGTTAGACATTAAAAAGAAACATAAGATCACAGTAGATTGAAAACCATATAACCTTAATTGAAAAGCTTGGAACGCCTGCCTTCGTCATATATATCAGTAAACAATAAACCATAAAAAATGGGAGTCTATTCCCATATTAACAAATATACAACTGCAACCTTAGTGTATTTCAATTAATAGAACACGTACATGATATCAAATTAAAAACTCAAATCGAACTCAAGTAACAATAGACTCAGATCGACGTTCAGATCTAGACAGCGTATTAAAATCTAAATATTTTGTTTCAGTCACAGTCATGCTTACCTCAACAGATGTTTTTGTCTTTCTTGAACTTGAAGGATACAATCTAATTTTGACAATGAGAAACATATACCAACTTATTTGATATTTGTAAGTGTATTCATTCATATTGTGGGAAAACATAAGATACAAGTGGTCAATCAACAAATATATAATGTTGTTCATCATGGATAACCTCGTGTAGGATCAAATATGCATCCATGGCGTAAGAGCCTCGTACAAATTTAAACTGGAAAATTATAAATATTTGCATTTAATCGTTGCAGACTCGAACTATCCTATTCCCAACATTGTATCCACGAAAGAGCCCTACAAAAGCTGAAGAAACTAGTACTCTTTCCAAACCGATGGAGACATCTTCTACATGCATTTTGTAGAAATCAAGGGAAATTGAACAAAATATTGATTAGATTCCATGAATTACATAGACTAAATTACATTAAATAGAAAAAAATAACAAAACCTAACCCTAAATAGTAGATGTGCCTAAACCAACGGGCCGGGCCTGGGCCTTATTAGCTAACATATTTTTCCTATACGGATGAGATGAATGGTCGTGATGACAAATTCAGGATACAAACTCATATAATCAAGAGATAAAAAGCCATTAATGGTCAATCTCTTGAAGATAACATTTAGCATGTATGTGGTTGTACTCGTCTCCCAGCATGACTACACATATCGCAACTCTACCATGCAAGTTTATGTTTAACATTGCTGCTTCCATTTGCTATATTCCTTTCATGTTAGAACGGCAATAACATAGCCATCCATTTTGTATTCAGGATTCCCAGAGGCTATTACTATCCCGACACCATATGTTAAGTCATAAAGAAAGTTAACTGAAATGGAAATGACACAAGTTATGTCAAATTATAACCCAATGTTAAGTCATAAAAAAAGTTAGAAATAAACAACAAACAAGTTTTTGTTATCAATTCCAAACAACTTTAATATATCGCAACTCTACCATGTAAGTTTATGTTTAACATTGCTGCTTCCATTTGCTATATTGACACAAATTATAACCCAATGTTAAGTCATAAAAAAGTTAGAAATAAACAACAAACAAGTTTTTGTTATCAGTTCCAAACAACTTTAACATATAAATGATACTTGAATTTATAAATAATACTTTACATTTGCTTTTCATCGATGTGGGACAAGCCAGATACAAAACAAAAACCAAAAAAAAAAATAATCCTTTTTTCGCATATTGCATCTTTAAAACGTTTGGTTTGGTTTCTAAATGGCTTTATGCAGTAATTTAAAACGTTTGGTTTTGGTTTAGTAATGTCTAGGCTTAGAACATTTGAGCCTATGAAAAACAAAGTACATAAGCCCTAATTTTTCCTAATAACCTTTTTTAAGGTTTGTTTTTCACTACAACAATCGCCGCTTTCGCAGGCGAAATTTCAGGGCTTTCGCCGGGGACATGTCCCCTACGAAACCTTTTCTCGGGGACCTGTCCCCGGCAAAAAGACCCCGGCAATTCCTTCTCGGGAATACTTTTACCGGGGACTGTTTGCCACTTTTACCGGGGACATGTGGAACCCGCTGTCAATTGTCGCCGGTCAAACATGTCCGACGTGGCATTAGTTTTTGCCGGGGACACATCCCCGGGAAAACTATTTTTGAACTTTACTTTAAGTATCCTAATTACGTGATTAGTCCGTGTTTTCCCGCGGACAAGTCCCCAGGAAAAGCTGTAAATTGAAATATGGTTTTGAACATTCACCGGGGACATGTCCCCGGCAAAACTAGCTGACCCAAAATGCAAAATATTGCTGCAAAATGGGTAATTTCCAGATTTTTTCGGGAAATTTTCCGGAAAAAATCTACAACCTGTTTGCTAACATAGTTATCCTTTTCAAAATCATAACACAAATTCGCTAACCTAGTTATCCTTTTCCAAAATCATGCCAATCATAACACAAATTCGCTAAACATAATATCATATATACCCATCAATCGCTAACATAGTTATCGTTTTCCAAAATCGCCAAAACGGTTCCTAAACCGTTAAAGCATGATCATCTACAAAACTATCCAAAACTATCTATCCGCAAATGGTCCAAAAGTATACGTATAATCCATTTACGGGAATCCTAGCACATAATGCACATAAACGACATAATAATCCATGTTATTCTATACAAACATATCCAAAATGTGTTAAAGTAACATAAATCGGCATCTCAAACCCCACTACCCCCATTACCTTCCCCGGTATCTCTAGACTCGCCGGATGGAGTAGCACCAGATCCCGACCCACCCTCTCCAGATCCCGACCCACCTGGTGGAGTAGCACTTGATCCCGGGGCGGACTGTATTCGCTCCTGCCAACCCGGCAATGTCCTCACAAACTCCATGACTTGGTCCATCTGACTCCTCTGTATAGCGAGCTCCTCGTTCTATTTCTGCACTGTTTCCCGCAGTGAGTACACATCCACTGCATCACGAGGTCGGGAGGTGCTAAAGGTCTTCTTCACTCCACCGCCGGGTAAGACCTGACCTACACCAGGAATATGACCGCGCTGCTTACCACCAATCACGGTACGCAAAATCTGACGGTCAGTCATGCTAGTCCCATCAGAGGTGCTCTCTTCCCGCATCCGCAACATCTCGTTCTGTTTAGTTACAAAAAAACAAGAAAAGTAATATATAAGTCGTGATGCATTATATATCATCAAAATGGGTGACTTTGAAAATAAATTATACTTACATATCTAGCCTCAGATAACGAGGACTCAAAGACATAGCCCCTCATATGGTTCCGACGGTAAAGCTCTATCAAGTCTTCTCCGACCGCCGCCTCAGCCTCGCTGGTCAACTGTTTAGAAATAAAATCAATAACGACACACCCAACACCATGTATATATATAAATAAAATGATTAAATAGTTTCTTACAAAGTTATGGCGAATAGTAGCATACGACTGAGATCCGTGAAGGCTAGAACTCGTGTTCGCCATTCGGTTTTGTCGATTCACCTATGAGATCTTCTGCTTCTTGGGGTTTGTCCAAACCTTAACCTGCGTATTTTAAATTATAAAAACTATTATATAAATGAATTATTATTATTATTATAAAGTGTCGATCCAGAAATTTACCAACGCATCCCAATCCTTTTGCGTCTTGTTCTCTGGACGCTTTCTTTTGATCTCCTCAATTTTCTCCAGCCCACCTGCTGCCGTAAAGTTATCTTTTTTGTACCTATATTTGTTGTCGTCGTATCGTTTCTGGAGATAATACTCGATACTGTCAACAATCTTCTCTCCATTCGGGCCTGCAAGGTGTGTGTCGAGATCAAAGTAGTGCTGCAATAAATCATAAATAAAAAAATATACAAATTTAAATAAACAAACAAGTTTGAATAAATATACAAATTTAAATAAAGGTTAAAAAAACATACGTGTAGATGATCGTGGATGCGAGCCTTGGCCGTTTCGTGAACCTTAGCCCATGAATCGCAAAACATGGGAATCGAGTCCCGTAACACCTCCCCAACATAGTTGGAGAACCAAGAAGAGTGAGGGCCCACGTGTGTCCAAAACCCCTCTGGGTTGGGCCGAAATTCGATCGACACAGGACGACCATCCAGTGCCCTCTTCGCCTTCAGTGCCGTGTTCTTTGTGCGACCACGCACCACCTTCCCGCCTTTCCCAATTTTGGCGTTTGGGTCTGCAGCTTTCGATTTAGAGCCTACAAGTAATCAAATTCAAGTGATGATGACATAAAATAACATTTTATCAATTTAAAATAACATGTAATCAAATACAGTTTAGTGAAAAATAATTCAGAAATTCTTACGCTGGCAATTGGTGCCTATCCTCCTCGAGGGACCACGAGGTGGCGAATTACTTCCGTCGCCACCGTGAGACCTAGCTACAACATCTGCCATTTGTTAAACGAACACATAAATTAGTGAAGAAACATATATATAATTAAATAAATAAATAAATAAACAAACAAATAAACACATTTAACAGTATATATCAACAAGATAATTATAATAATAAATAAGAAATCAAACGCACCCTTTCAAGCACGTACTACTAAAGACTGATCGAAACTAGCCAGTAATCACATAAGCTAGTTCGTTGGTAATTTTGTAAGAAATTAAATAAAATCTTCGACCTCCAAAAACTATTTTTAAGTTTTGACCAACACATTAAAGGACATAGCTTGGAGACTTTGGACAAGTTATGTACAAACTCTTATACACCATGTCATAATTTTAACCCATTATTTTTGGCCAACCTTGTCACATGACGTTGGTTTGTTCCAGGGCGCCTATTTACATTGGTGGTTGATATTTGAAGGTATCTTGACCTGAATGACTGACTTAGCTTTTGACTTTGTTAGACTGAATACAGGTTTCCTGAAATACCTCTTCTGTGTGTGTTTGCTGACTGAGAAGATAATTGATTGCCTTCATATGTTTAAATCTAAGTTTTCAAGCAGTAAAATCTATGTCATTTATACCATTGACCACTAAGCTATTTAGTATTCAAAAAGGGATAGGCTCCTAGATTCAGATATCATAAGCTCACAAAATAAACTGCACAAAATAAACTGTGTACAACCAAATCAATCTTAAGTTTACTAATTTTAATGAATTCCACAAAAGTACCAAATGTGTCGAACCCAAGTCCCCTGTACTGCAGTCCCACAGGAAATAGGGAGCTATAAACTTTTGCCAGTGACATGTCCCCGCTAAAAAAATAAACAAAAAAAATAATAAACATACCTTTTGGTCTTGGCTCACGGTTGTGGTCTCGGCTCGGTCTCGGTCTCGGGTTGGTCACACCACAGCTACTATACCAAAAAAAAAATTATCATGAAAATAAAAAAACTAGCAAAAATTAAAAATTAGCAAAATTAAAAAAAAATTGTACCTGGTCTCGGTCTCGGTCTCGGATGTTGTGAGAGTAGAGGGGAAGAGAAAGAATTAAACAATGAGAGGGGGAAGAAAACGCATCGTGTACAGTGGTGTGAGTGTGGGGAAGACAACGCCGGTGGGAGTAGTTGTGAGAGTGGCCGGTGGAGGTGGTGGTGAGAGTAGCCGGTGGAGGTGGTGGTGAGAGTAGCCGGTGGGAGTGGTTGTCTTCGCTTTGGTGGTGAGTTGAGAGGGAGGAAGACGAGGCTGTGTTTTTCGCTTTATTATTATTTTATTTATTTATTTATTTTTTTTCCCGAGTGAGACCAGATCTGTAAATAATTGAGGTTAATATTTCATTTCACCTTTTGCCGGGGACATCCCCCCGGTGAAAGTTTGCTTTGTCTTCTAGAGACACTTTTGCCGGGGACAAGTCCCCGGGGAATATGATGGCGGGATAAAGCAAAAGTGCGGTGGGAAAATGAAAATTTATACCAAAACTTTCCCAGGGGATATGTCCCCGGGAAAAGGTTTAATTATAAAATTAAAACTGATCGGTGCAAAACAGTCAAGTTATCTCACGCAAGCTAGCCACTTGTGAATGACCAACCGTAAGAAACTCAAAACAGCTCACACACCAATGCAATTTAAGATCAGAGGAATATAGGGGATTCCTGGGTCGTTAAGTCCCACGGAGGATGAATTGGTGTTTAAACA
Organism: Chrysanthemum seticuspe; assembly: GCA_019973895.1. Lineage (NCBI taxonomy): Eukaryota > Viridiplantae > Streptophyta > Magnoliopsida > Asterales > Asteraceae > Chrysanthemum > Chrysanthemum seticuspe. The sequence goes on from BPTQ01000005.1 coordinate 25,386,961, forward strand.
ACTTCAGATGATAGAATGATCACTAATGATAGTGATCAGTAAGGATTTCGATGGATAATTACCTAAAGAAAAGATTTACAAATTAAAGCGACTTAAATGCAAATTAAAAAGATTAAAAAGATAAAAGATATTAAATAAACGCTATCACTATTTTTAAAATGATGAACGTTTAAAACCTAAAACTTAAAACTTACTTTTAAAATAAAATTACATCTACGTACAAAATAAAACGTGAGTTTTAAAGAAATAAAAGACCTATAAATATGAAAATGATGTTTTTACAATCCTAATAATAAAAGAAAATTTTTAGAAAAAGAAAATTATTTTTATTACTATTTATTTATTTATTATTAATTAAAAACTATTTATTAAGTATTTAAATTGCACTAAAATACAAGAAAATACAAAATTAACCTAGAAAAATGAAATTATAACTTGGAAAAATCTAAAATATGATAAAACTTATTTTAAAACTAAAAATATATTTTTTAGACTTATTATGTATTTATTATTAATTTAAAACTATTTAAAACTAATAAAAATGCTAAAAAATACTTTTTAAACTAAGAAAATTATGGAAAAATACTTTTTATTACTTTTATATTTATCTTAACCTAAGAAAATTGAAAAATTATTTTTTTAAGCTTTTTATGATTTTTTAGTATTAAAAGCTATTTAAAAAGGATTAAAAACTAGTTTAAATTAAGAAAAATAGAAAACAGTGTAGGAAAAATCTGAAAAATTCAGGAAAATGTTTAAAATATTATTCTAAGTCTAAGAAAAATATAAAAACATATGCTTATTTGGAGGAAAATAAAGCTGCAGTGCAACTGCTTAATAATAAGCAATCCAAAATAAGCTATAAGCTACAAATGAGTACCATCTTAACACAGAAGCTAAATAATACTATATTAAGTCTATCTTAACCTTTTAACAGTACTCTAGATCATTTAAAGAAGCTTAAACTAGTTATGAGCTTATTGGATTATAAGTACAAAACAGTGATCAAGGGGTACCTTTAAGCACTTGCACAAGCTAGACAAATAAGCTAAAATGGAAAACAACTATTGGGACTTAAATTAGACCTGGCTAACTACACAAGGACCAAAAATCAGCTTATCACAAGCTTGATTGAAGCTTGTAAACAGGCTGCAAGATGTCCCTGTACACACTCAGTGAATGCTGAGTGTGTGCAGGGCAAATGGTAGCATATGGAAAGCTGATTTAAGAGCTTTTAGAAACTGATAAAAGGAAGACAAAACTGAGATTAGTAAACTAGACCAGCTCATCTTTCAAATATCCAAATCTCATTGAATTTGATCCAGTATTGAACACATGAGACATTAACAAAGTTTTACAAAAAACTGGATTTTCCAAATTTGACTTCACGAATTTCCATGGGGAACTAGTGACAAAACATGAATATTAGGTTATTCGAGTATTGATCAAATTCGAAGAAATTTACTAGATCTCAT
>BPTQ01000005.1:25404050-25436940 GCA_019973895.1 Chrysanthemum seticuspe
CGCCACCGCCACCGCCACCGCCACCGCCACCGCCACCGCCACCGCCACCGCCACCGCCACCGCCACCGCCACTGCCACTGCCACTACCACTACTACTACCACTACTACCACTACTACCACTACTACCACTACTACAACTACTACCACTACTACCACTACTACCACTACTACTACTACTACTACTACATATGAAGATTTTCCATGTTACCTAACAGCTCACGAAGTAATGCATCCGACTGACATGCGTGGTCGTCAGGAATCGTTGTCATTTCAAGTTTGGCCTCCAGCACCCTTACTCTTGTCTCTAGCACATGTTTTTGTGTTTCCAGCAACCTTATCCTAAGATCTTTTTCATTGCAGCTCGAGCACTCTGTTGGTGCAGAGATTGTTCTTAAGTACTCGTCAAATGCATCCTTCCACATAAAATATCCGCACCCATTATCTTTTCTGGGATGTTACATAAGAAGAAAATTATAAGAGATTACAACCCAATTATTTGTATATTTACATAAATAGAAAATGTATGATTATTCACCTTTGATAGAGGACATGAATAATATTGTCGTCCAGATGAATAATCTCTATGTGATGTTCTTAATTTTATATTTCCTACTCCACAAGAACACATAAAAGGATTAAATTGCTCCATCTCAGGTTTTGAAATTTGTGTGAAGATAAGAGGTTGTGAGGTTGTGGTTTTGAGGATAAGATATGGTAGATTTTGGAGGGATAAGATCTCAGATTTTCTTTGTGTGATATATAAAGTGTAATTTTTCTGGATAAGGTTTTTGCCGGGACATGTCCCCGGCAAAAGGTTTGGCGGGAATTTTCCCGCGAACAATTAACATGCTTTTGACTTTGGTCAAATTTTGATAGAAGTTGAAAATACTTTTGGCGGGGACAGGTCCCCGGAGAAACTTTGCGTTGAATTTTGACTATCCGGTCAAAGATTAATAAATATCAAACATACTTTCGCCGGGGACATGTCCCCGCGGAAAATATGCGTTGAATTTTCCGTAACAAGTCAGCGAATTCATGTGCCACGTCAGATTCAATTTTGTCGTTTAGAAAGTCCCCGTCGAAAGTCTCCTCGCCCGTCCATCCGATTGTTGTAGTGTTTTGTGCTTAATGTTTTTGGGCTTGTTATCCACGGTCAACATTTACTATGTCTTATACAATGACACTGCATCAGTACATTTTTTTATATTTATTTGTGTAATTTATGACCCATATCATGAAAAAGAGTTAAATAAAAAGAAATAATATATATAGTGAAAAAGAAATCAAACAAGTTAGACACAACACAAAAGTTTTTGTCGAGTCCAATATCTGATCATACGAGGCTACAAAGAAAAATTATATGAGCTGTGGGCGTCACATATATGCCCTCTGAAGTAATGTATGGTGAATGTCAGTATGTCACGTCCACAAAGTTAAACTTTAGTAAATACATACAGTATAATAGTCACAAACTAGAACCATCTTTTTCACAAAATTGTGGCTAAGAAAGAGTCCAACAAAAATAGAAGGAACACTTTCGAGACCGTTTGAGCATGTTTGATCAAGTACATGCATCATCCTTGCATGAGTGTGAGTAATTACTCTTTCGTTGAGACAAACTTTGATAGAAACCTCATGTGATCCACTACTATAAAATCCATATGACGTCTATATAAAGTCGGTATAACTTGAGGCTGCAAAGAGATATGGTCCTTTGAATAGTGAATGGTAACATGCACATAATACAAAAAATAGTTGAGTGAAAATGCTTTAAAAGAAAAGCACAAGGACAATGCAACAAGTTAGTTTTGTTACATTTGTACCTGTTTTTTTAATATGTCAATGACAGTTGAATTTATAAAAAGTTCATTACATTTATTTTCTCTCAATGTGGGATAATCTTTTGAAATAAATTTACAAACCATGTAGGAAACTTTAAAAAGTTATAAGTACCAGATTTGATTTGAATATCTATTATCATTGGTGTATTCTTTTTAAATATAGGTGTTTGGGTCATCTTTCTTATGTACGGAGTATTTATCTATTTTAGTTCATGTACTTTCCATCCATGTACGACAAGTTCTTGAAGTAAATTAACAAATCATCTAATACGATTAAGAAACATAAAATCACAAGCAGCTTCAAAACCGTGTAACCTTGGTAATTTTATATCAGAATATCATATGGTTATTTGGGATAATGTAAATATAAATTTAGTTATTTTGTAGCTCAAAATCAAAACATATACTCTCTAACATAACTTTCAGTATGTACTAGTTCCACATATTATCATTATCTAATATTTTGATCATAAATATATTTTCTCTCTCTTTTTTTTTTTTTTTTTTTTTTTTTTTTTTTTTTTTTAATTAAAAAAAATTAGGAGACAGCTAAATCTGATTAAGATAAAAACTTATTTGATACTTAAAAGTCAAAGAATTTTGTAGTAAAATAGTATAAAAAAAAAACTGAAACAAGGAGAATCACAACCAACACGTACGTTTTTCTTAATTGTTATGATTATCTCCTTGAGATTTTTCAACCACAAATGACACTTGAAATTATAAAAATTCATTACTTTTGCTTTCTATCAATGTGGGACATCTATTTGAACCTTTATAGGTATGTACTTGTTTGTAACCTCCAATACCTATTTGAACCTTTATAGGTATTTGAACCTTTCATTCATGAGCTGGTCTAATGGTTTTCTTGGCTTTGCCATTATTTTAACCGCCTTCAAATGCATACCTCCATCAAAACTACATCTCTCAAAGAGCTTCAAGAGCGACAAAAAGCTAAGTCTATACACTTCATGCCTGGTCTTCAGTTTATAAAGTTTCCCTCGTTTGTCACATTCGAAAGAAACCCCGAAACTAATCAGACTTTGTAGCTTTTACCGGAGTAAGAAATGTTACCCGGCCGCATTTTTCATTATCTTGATAAATCCCATCGAGCCTATGGACTGCACAAATGTTGCTAGATGCGTGTTTCTCCAAAATAGACAAACACTCTTTTTCGTCAACATCATTTGGACCAGGAAGAAATATATCAACTGGTAGACACTTCTCTCGAGTTCCAAATGCTTTATATCAGCACCTGAAAGGTTTAATGGATATTTAAATAATAGTATGTCCGGATTCGAACACGAGACTTCGTGATTGCACACATTACGTATGATAATTGATGTAAATAATTAATATAATAAAACGTTATTATTATTAATTATTAGTTGTGAAATAAAACATAACGATAGTTAAATAATTAACGAGGTTTGGTTAACGGTCGTTAAATATTAACTAGAAGGACTAGAGATGAAATTACAAGTCGGGAAAGTTCTAGAATCCCCTTTGGGGCTTTGGCCGATCGGTTAGGGTGTTTTCAAACCCAAACCCACTCAAACTTGTACTCCAAGATATGTTAACTATAAATACAAATCAATGTATTCATTATTGACTAACCTTGGATCACTTTGATAACCTAATTTCTCTCCTCCTCCTCTCTTTCTTGTGTGGCCGGTCGAACATCCCAAACCCCAAGGGTTTCTATTTGCTTAACTCAAGATTAAGTATTTGGTTTTATTTGTGATTCAAGAAACTAGTTTTTCCACATCAAATCGCTAATAGTACGTGTGTACAAGAACGAAGAACAAGCACACTTGAGCTTGTAATCGTTGGTGGTCGATTCTTGTGTGGGTCGAATTATTAAACCCTAAAATTAGGGTTTTGGGTTTTTGGTTCTTGTTTTGATTCTTGAATTGCTAAAAGGTATGCGTTTTCTTATTCGGTTAATTACTTACATATATTATTCCTATTGTCTTCCGCTGCATGCTTTGACGATGTTATTTGTTTTATGTATAATTGTTATGAGTATAAAATCCCAACAGTGGCATCACGAGCCGTTAATATGATGTAATTAATTACCGAAACACATAAAAATTGGATCTTTATGATTATTTGCATGTTTTTTATGGTTTCTAGGGTTTTGAATTCGAAACCCTAATTTTTATATATATGGGTCAAATACCCTATATTTATTTAATTAGGTTTTAGTTTTGTAAAACTTGTAGAAACCCTAGGATTGCATGCTAATTTTATGTGGTTAATTAATGAATAATTGTTATGTGTCATGTAATATGCATATCTTGGGTGATAATTGTTATGCGGTATCCATGGTGGAACATGCATGTTTTGCCATGGAGTATTGTTTATTTGTTATTGATTAATTGTTAAGTGATACACACATGTTTTATTTATTTAATAATTATCAAATTGGGGAAGACCTCAATTGTAACTAATAAAATTCGTTATGTGCTAATTGGTATACTATTAACTTTGGCTTATGCAATCGACTTGTCGATGTATGTGGCTCATCTTCTAGCGAGATGAAAGTCCTAGTTAATGTATGCATTTAATTACGATTAGAATTGTTATTAGGGTTTATTGAAATAATTATGCATGTGGCCTAATTGTTTTATTTTTACATATGTTAAAATTGTTTAGTTATATGTTTATATTATTATTTGAGTGTGTTTAATTTTTATTAAAGTGCTTTTTTGTTTATATATTGTTTGACATGTTTGTAAGCAAGAAGGGTTTTTTGGAATAGAAAATTAAAGAGACTAAATAATGGCGAAACTGATTTGTTATCTAAGAATAATTCTTGAACTTTTAATCGACTGATGCGACTGTACTAAATGGTTAGAACGGCACAACCACTAGAACAAACTATAAAGGGGTTAATTAAGAAGTGCGCACAGTCGCACTGAATGGATGTATAAGGTTATGCTTCAGCGCTTACCTGGTCCTCTGCCCCCTGTGAGTTCGATTGGAGCTACCTAGTATAACCATTATATGTATGAAGCATCTTAGTGCAAAGTTGTAAGTTTCTCAACGCATCGATTAAAACTTTGTAGAACTCAATCTTAGCAATTAAAATCTATAGTAAGTTTTTTCGAAAAATTTTATGTTATAAAGTTGTATGCATGCTTCTTTATACATAAGTTTTGATTACACGTCAAAAATTGTACCCTTTTAAATTTAAGTTTATGCCATCTAACGATATGAAACACTTGAAGTTGTAATTTAGTTATGTGAGACCTTGATCTAGATTACAATAACAAGGTGAATTATTTTGTTGTGTGAGACCTCAGCTTTATGATTTTCAGTTTCTAAGTTAGACAACTTAATTAAGTTAGTTAGTGGGACCTATGACTTATGGCATAAGATGGGATGAAACATGCTTACATTTTGCATTAATTGTTTTGGCAAAATTGTAAATCCCATACCTTTTGGAATTGAAAACTTGTTTGTCAATTATCGTTCTTCAACGATTACCTATTCTATACTTTCACCACTAGCAGATCAACTGATGTGGTGGAACTATGATAATGAGGATCCAAAATTCAAGGAAAATTCTATGGTTAATATGAATATTGACCAAAGGGTATTTTATTTTCTTGAATGTTTACTTATCGAAAGTACTAACTTTTGAACTTTTATTTTTTGTAGAAATGGCTCAAGCTAAATCTACTGCACTAGCCTCGTCGTTCAAATCTATGTTTGATCGAGAGAAATTGACTGGTAGCGCGAATTTCAATGATTGGTATCGGCAACTAAGAATTGTCTTGAGGGTTGCCAAAAGACTCAATTATTTGACTACGCCTTGTCCTCCTGAACCTGTAGCTGATGCTACTGCTGAAGCACGAGCTGCATGGCAATCTGAGTATGACAAGTATAATGAGGTCGCCTGCATTATACTCGGGAGTATGAATCCAAACTTGCAAAAACAGTTTGAAAATTACTTCCCTAATCTCATGCTTGAAGAATTGCAAAGGTTTTTTGAAAAGCCTGTAACTGTAGAGCTGTATGACTTGATTGATGCTCTTCATAGTTGCAAGCAAGGAGAAGGGAAGCATGTAAGCGCCCACTGCTTGGAAATGATGAGTTACATGGACCAGTTGGGGAGTTAAACTATGTCTACCCTAATGACATACAAATTGGCCTGATCAACAGATCCCTTAACAAGGAATTTGATGGTTTCGTGCGCAATTATAATATGCATTGCACGGGGAAGACAGTCAGTGAGGTACATGCAATGCTCATTGATTACGAGAAAGGTTTGCCCAAGAAGGCCTCTACACCTGCGGTTTTGACCATCCAGAAGGGTAGAATTTCTAAGCCTAATAAGCCGCTAGCGAACAAGAAAGGGAAAGGTAAGGGTAAAGCTGATAAGCAAAAACAAGTTATGGCTTATCAACCAGAACCCAAGAAGTACCCTCCCAAGAAGCGTGAGAATCCGAAGAAGGATATGGCTTGTCATCACTGCACCGAGGTTGGACACTGGAAGAGGAATTGTCCATTATACCTTGATGAGTTGCGCAATAAGAGGTATAAAAATACTGGCACTGTGGCCAGTACTTCAGGTACTCTTTTGATGATAGAATTATTTGCTTTTCCTCATAAAATAAATTCCTGGGTACATGATACTGGATGTGGTATTCACATTTGTAATACACTGCAGGGACTTAGAGGAGCAAGGAAGCTTGCCTATGGACAGCAATACCTGCACGTGGGTAATGGAGCATATGCAGTCGTTGAAGCTATAGGCAAGTTTGATTTAGTTTTACCTTCGGGTTTAGTACTGTCATTAAACGATTGTCATTACGCACCTTCCATTGTTAGGGGTGTCGTTTCTGTTTCCTTGTTAAAAGATATTGGTTTCGTTCATACATTTACTGATTATGGAATTTCGATTTCTTTAAATGGTGTTTTTTACTTTAATGTTATTCCAGTAAATGGTGTGTTTGAAATTGATTTGCATGATAATGTTGTTGATAAAAATAATTCTGTCTTTAGCATCAATAATAAAAGAATCAAAGGTGATTTGGATTCTTCATTTCTTTGGCATTGTAGACTTGCTCATATAGGCAAGAAACGCATGCAACAGCTGCAACATGATGGGCTATTGCAAGACATCAATGATGAATCATTTGATAAATGCGAATCTTGCATATCTGGGAAGATGACCAAGAAACATTTTACAAATAGTTTAGAAAGGGCTTCTGATCTTCTTGGTGTGATACATACTGACGTATGTGGACCACTAAGACATGTGTCAAGAAAGGGTGCTAGCTACTTCTTAACCTTTACTGATGATTTCAGTCGTTATGGTTATGTTTATTTACTTAAACATAAACATGAAGTCTTTGAAACATTTAAGGTTTTTAAGAGTGAAGTAGAACTGCAAAATGGAAAGAAGATTAAAGCTCTTCGATTCGATAGAGGTGGTGAATATTTAAGCCAAGAGTTTAAAGATTATCTAGCTGAGTGTGGTATCGTCCAGCAAATCACATCTCCATATACTCCACAACAAAATGGTGTATCTGAGAGAAGGAATCGTACATTTCTAGACATGGTGCGATCGATGTTTAATCTTACGACTCTTCCCTTATCCTTTTGGGATTATGCTTTGGAAACTGCTGTTCGCATATTGAATATGGTTCCAACTAAGAAGGTTGTTAAGACTCCTTATGAAGTGTGGTATGGGAAACCTTCCAACTTGTCTTACTTAAAGGTCTGGGGTTGTGAGGCGTTTGTTAAACGTGACTATGCTGATAAGCTGCAACAAAGATCCGTTAAGTGTATCTTCGTAGGATACCCAAAGGAAACGATGGGTTACTACTTCTACTTTCCACCTGAAAACAGAGTAATTGTTGCTAGGTATGGAGACTTTCTTGAAAAGGATCTCATATCTCATGAATTCAGTGGGAGAGTTTATGATCTGGAATATGATCAAGAAGATACAACACCTTCTGAGAACACTAGCCAACCTCAAGTAGAACCTGAAAGTCTGGGCGTTCCACCTGAGATTGAAGTGGTTCCCATTCGTAGATCCGCAAGGGCTACGCGTGCACCTGAGCGTCTATGTCTCAACGTAGAAGCTGAGGAAAATATGTTAGGGGATCTTGGTGAACCTGCTAACTATAAAGCTGCCATGATGAGTCCTGAAAAGGAAAAATGGCGAGTTGCAATGAATGGGGAAATGCAATCCATAAAAGATAACGAAGTCTGGATAGAGGTTGACTTACCTCCAAATGCTAAGGGAGTTGGAAGTAAGTGGCTCTTTAAGATAAAGACTGACATGGATGGCAATGCACACACCTATAAAGCTCGTCTTGTAGCTCAAGGTTATACTCAAACCTATGGGGTAGACTACGAGGAGACATTTTCTCCTGTAGCAGACATTAGAGCTATTAGGATTCTTATAGCCATAGCTGCGTACTATGACTATGAGATATGGCAAATGGATGTCAAAACTGCCTTCTTAAACGGTCGCCTAGATGAGGACATCTATATGGCGCAGCCTGAAGGGTTTGTGAATCCAAAGTTTCCGAAGCGTGTATGCAAACTTCAAAGATCCATTTATGGGTTGAAGCAAGCATCAAGGCAATGGAACAAGAAGTTTGATGAAGAAATCAAGAAATTCGGTTTCACTCAAAATCTTGATGAGTCATGTGTGTATCACAAAGCAAGTGGGAGTGATGTTATTTTCCTTGTCTTATATGTCGATGACATATTGATCATGGGAAAAGACATTCCAAGTATGCAAGATGTAAAGTCTTATCTTGGAAAGTGCTTTTCTATGAAGGACTTAGGGGAAGCAGCATTTATTCTGGGAATAAAGATCTATCGAGATAGATCAAGGCGGTTAATTGGACTAAGCCAAAGTGCTTACGTTGATAAAATATTGAAGAGATTCAGTATGCAAAATTCCAAGAAGGGATATTTGCCGATGCAAGTTGAACATGGCTTAAGTAATAAACTATGCGCGTCAACACTTGAAGAGGTGGCTTACATGAAGAAAGTTCCTTATGCTTCGGCTGTAGGATCTATCATGTATGCTGTGAGATGTACAAGGCCTGATGTGGCGTTTGCACAGAACATTACCAGTCGGTATCAATAGAACCCAGGTGTGAAACACTGGCAAGCTGTTAAGAACATTCTTAAGTATCTAAGGGCTACTAAAGATATGTTTCTAGTGTATGGAGGAAATCCAGATGCAGAACTTGATGTTACAGGTTTTTGCGATGCGTCATTCCAAACTGATAAAGATGATACAAAGTCTCAAACTGGTTATGTCTTTGTCATTAATGGAGGAGCAGTTGACTGGAAGAGCAAGAAGTAAACAACGGTTGCGATGTCTATTACAGAAGCTGAGTACATAGCTGCTTCAGAAGCTGCGATGGAAGCTGTTTGGATTAGGAAATTCATTTCGGGACTCGGAGTAATGCCCTCAATCGAATTGCCTTTAAATGTGTATTGTGACAACTCTGATGCAATAACATTTGCCAATGAGCCTGGAGTCATGAAGGGCGCCAGACATTTTCCTCGTCGATATCACTATGTTCGAGAACAAGTCGACATAGGTGAAATCAATCTAGTCAAAGTTCATATAGATGATAATCTAGTTGATCCCTTTACGAAGCCTTTGCCAAAGGAAAAACTTACTGACCATGCTGATGGGATAGGACATCGTTTAGCTAGTAGTTTCATGCAGATCTGTGATTAGTATTTGGATAAAGGATGTTATGAACAAATATTACTTTAATGAAATAAAATAGTTGTTTATGTTTATTTTCATTTTCTTAATATTATATCCTATATTTGCATGTTTAATCCATGAATAACTTATGTTATTCTAAATAGTCCGTTGTCGATCAATGATGTGGGAATGTCATTGAATTAAGACAAATCTGAGTTTTGGTAGAATATACTTTTAAAGTATATTGATGCGTGGGACATACCAGATTCACATGATATTCGATGAATTGAATATAGGACTCATCCCAACTTTACATGATGATACTTTATGGATCTTTGTCATTATGTATATCATGAAGTGTTTATCCTCAGACTTGAGATACCAGATAACTGATATGAATGTAGTGCATTTGTGTAAGATAGTCTAACGCTATCCGTAACTGGTAGTTATAAGGGCTATTTTCAGAAGTGTTACAAAGTTCATGAGTTATGTTTGTAGTCAAGAGAATTTGTTCCTTTGAATTTGTTTCAAAGCATAATACTATATTTAGGCACCTCGTAGGGTTGACAAGATGTTTGTATAGCCATACCGAAGATCTATCTGGAATACGTTCAGAAGATTTGGTAATCTTGTTCAATCATATACAACGAGAAACAAAATGTTAACTTATGAAATGACTTGATCCATATTCATAGTTAATGTAGTATTAGTAACCAAAAGATAAGTAAAAATGATGAATCATTAAATGGTTTTTTCCAGGAGACCATACTCGATTCGATCTGGGGGCGTTGGCGTGTGAAAGCTAGACTAACCAATGTCATTACTATATTTAGTAATATCCAAGTGGGAGCTGAAAGGTTTAATGGATATTTAAATAATAGTATGTCCGGATTCGAACACGAGACTTCGGGATTGCACACATTACGTATGAGAATTGATGTAAATAATTAATATAATAAAACGTTATTATTATTAATTATTAGTCGCGAAATAAAACATAACGATAGTTAAATAATTAACGAGGTTTGGTTAACGGTCGTTAAATATTAACTAGAAGGACTAGAGATGAAATTACAAGTCGGGAAAGTTCTAGAATCCCCTTTGGGGCTTTGGCCGATCGGTTAGGGTGTTCCCAAACCCAAACCCACTCAAACGTGTGCTCGAAGATATGTTAACTATAAATACAAATCAATGTATTCATTATTGACTAACCTTGGATCACTTTGATAACCTAATTTCTCTCCTCCTCCTCTCTTTCTTGTGTGGCCGGTCGAACATCCCAAACCCCAAGGGTTTCGATTTGCTTAACTCAAGATTAAGTATTTGGTTTTATTTGTGATTCAAGAAACTAGCTTTTCCACATCAAATCGCTAATAGTACGTGTGTACAAGAACGAAGAACAAGCACACTTGAGCTTGTAATCCTTGGTGGTCGATTCTTGTGTGGGTCGAATTATTAAACCCTAAAATTAGGGTTTTGGGTTTTTTGTTCTTGTTCAATCAACGTTTGATTCTTGAATTGCTAAAAGGTACGCGTTTTCTTATTCGGTTAATTACTTACATATATTATTACTCTTGTCTTCCGCTGCATGCTTTGATGATGTTATTTGTTTTATGTATAATTGTTATGAGTATAAAATCCCAACAGCACCAACACCAAAAAGAGTTATAGGTGGGGAGACATGTCTGCCATGAAACCAACACTTCTCCGAACATTCATTTAGTAGCCGCTTTCCATCATGGTCCACACTCAATTTACATACTCTGAAACCGTTCCAGGTGTTGAGATGATGCAAATAAGTTGACTTCATTATGGTAAACAGAAACTTCCAGGCTGACCCGATCATCATTAATGGTATCCTGGATGTGTGACAGAAAATACCTTGAACTCAAGTTTGACTTCCCACAAAAATGTTTCAATAATGTGCTCCAAACCCGTTATAAGCTCAACTGCATTTTTTGAGCTGTCGATTTGTGAGATATCAAATGGAGGCGTGAAAGATTTTCCACGGAATCTAAGTCAATAAAAACGACAACACTAAGTACTGATTGGGCATAGCAATAATTTCTTAAATTACTACCCAAATGGTAGAAAATAACGATTAAAATAACAAATAAAATATCTCTATAGTTTTAAAAATAGTATTATCTATTTTAATGAAACTGAAACCAAGAAAACTTTTGTCGTTTTAAAAATAGTATTATCCTTAACAAAGTTTATTGGAACACGTACATGTTAACAATAGTATTATCCTTAACAAAGTATCTAACTACTAGGAGTATTTATTTTATATCATACGGGTTGATTGACACATACAAGTTTCTGATGATGGCATCTTTGGATCCAGGCTTAGCCAATAGGGTAAATTGTTCACTTTTGAGCTTGAAATCACGCTCTTGTGGTGATGTACTTGTTTGCAACCTCTATTAACAAGTGGTGAATGATCAAAAATGGATATAACTTCTAATTGCAAAAACATATGAGTCTTTAAATGGTAATGTATGTAGAAGAAAATGTTGGAATTATATAACATGACAATCAAATAAATAATCACAAACATCAAAGTATTCAAGCGGAAGCGTATAGGATTTATTAATGAACAATTAATTAACATAAAAGAATATGCGTACCTTTTCTTGATTCTAGCCGAACAAGAATCAAATCCACAAACTAGCAACGGATGAACCCTAATTAGGGTTTATAGGATTATGTGAATTACCCCTTACCGTTTTGTAATTCAATCTAAGAATACTAACAATAATGTGTTAGTACTACGTTCTTGTACACACGTACTATAACGATTCGATGTGAATCCTAGTTCGTGAATCACTATAAAGCACTAAACAAACAATGCTTGACTTTAATAAAAAAAATACGGTCAAACCCTTTTTTTATTATAACTTGTCGATCCATCAAAATAATGGGAAAGAAAAGAATCACATGGCATGTATGGTCTATGCATGCATGGCACTTAAATAATATACTGATAGATATCATATCATATATTAGAAAAGGTTTTGTCTGTCGCATGATTTGTGAGGCTAATAGATTGTATATATAGCCCTCAAACTTGTTTTCCAAGTTAGAGTCTATCACCTCCTCAAGTTCCACAAATCGACACTCGGACCCCTCCATTCCTTTTCTTGTTCGACTGGTCTCATCCAACACCGCACGGGTTTGAACTTCGTACTAATAAGTCCCTCATGTTTTTAGTTACTTTATTTGTGATTTAATAATTAAATATAATTATTTAACATCGATTCTCATACGTACAGTGTGCAATCCGGTAGTCTCGAGTTAGATCCTAACACACATCTATTAATTTATTGTCCATTAAACCAACAGCTCCCACTTGGACATATCTTAATAGGGTGATCACATCGGTTAGTGTCTAGCAACACTTCGATGCCTCTAGTACAACTCGAGTAAGGCTCCTGGAAAACCTTTTAATGATTTCTCATTATTATTATCCTTTTGTTTCTAATACCATGTTAAATAAAGATATGGAATTAAGTCATTCTTTATTCAACCATTCTGTTTCTCGTTGTAAGTGATTGAGCAAGATTACCAAATCTTCTGAACATATTCAGGGGAGATCTTGGGCATGGCCATGCAAACATCTTGTCAACCCTACGAGGGGCCCAGCAATATTAAACTCCAAAATAAATTTGAAGGAACAAATTCTATCTTGACTACGAGAATAACCCACGAACTTTGCAACACTTCAGGAAACAACCCTTATGACTACCAGTTACGTATAGCGTTAAATTGTTCCACAGAAGTGCACTACATTCATGACACTTATCTGGTATCTCAAGTCTGAGGATAACTATTCACAATTTACTTATAACAATATCCACAAAGTAAATTATGTAGTTGGGATAAGTCCTATATTCAATTCATTGAATATCATCTGAAATTGGTATGCATTCTCATCAATATACTTTCAAGTATATTCTACCATATCTCTCAGATTTGTCTTAGTTTAATGATACTCCCATATCATTAATTGACAACGGACGATTTAGAATAAATAAATTTATTCACGGATTAAACATGCAAATATAGGATACAATATATTATAAAATCAAACATACCAAGTACTTGATTTATTATAACAATTGTTTAACATCCCTTATCCAAATACTAAATAGATCAATGCATGAAAATTCTTGTTGATGAATTATGCCTCAAGTAATGACAATCATACTTGTTGACAAGACATAAATCAACCAACTTGATCTATCGTAATTTTGAGAATACTTATTTCAAGAATTCAATTAGTGAAGTCCTTGTATGTGTGCATTCACCAATCCACATAATAATTCATAAAGTGTGTGACATCCTCTATCACCAATTTATGACAATTTAAACTTTCAAACATTTTAAAGTTTAAAGTATTCTAATTTCTTTTAATGTATAATGCAACTGTGCTCTTAGATAGCACAACTAGTTCACATGGCCATTAACAAGGATGAAATCCTACCATGACTATTATTGAGTGTCATCTCAATTAAACCAGCATCATTGTATACAAACAACAATATGCTCATTAAAACTCCGTAAACTATAATATCTTATTGTGTAATGTTTGATGTCTTCCAAACTTTCAAGTTTGAAGCTGATGACAATTTTCACAACAATTGACATATTGTTCATCCATAGAATCTAGGAGCAATTCCAGGCTGAGGATGTAATTCTATTAGAATATTCATTACACAAGTTATCTAATAACTTTTAGTTAGAAATCAATGTTGTCAAATCTCTTCTTATTCAAGAATGATACAACAATTTTAATACACAACATGATGTACATGATGAATCTACATGTCAAACTTAGAATTCATTCATGTTTTATCTTGTCAAAAGATATTTATCCATATACCATGTTTTATTAGAGTCATTTATTTTACTGCACATGCTTATTAATAATAAACATATATTTCAAGGTTGTATGTTTTAATTCTTAAATCTTACATGTGAAGTTTCATTCCAATCTAAGACTTAACATTTAGCTTACAAGAAATGTTACTTCCTATATGTTATACAACATATAAGATTTAAAACCTTAACATAATACTCCCACTAGCTTTCAGGAATACTTAAAGTTTATCTTATTTTAATTATAAATCGAAAATGGGATTTAATAATTAAGCATAAGAATAATTTCATAGATGCATGCATTTATCCATTCATGAATTATTTGCACTTCGTACACTTTCAAAGATTATATGAATTCAAAAAACCTTTCAATTACTTACCGTCCTCGCTCAAGTAATTTCTCAAGAAAGAGTTTTGATATTCCATTGTCATATTTCATATTAATGAAAACAAGTATGACAATTATCATTTTTATATATTTAATGTATCTAGAAAAGAATATTCAATCATAATTAATTGCTTAAGTATGATTAATAATCTTGTAATGAAACATGCATTAAATATGTGTACAATATTGTCAATAATAATTTCTACATAGAAATTCTAACCACTAGGGTTTTTCATCTCTTTGAAGAAACTCATTTTCATTCTCTAGTCTAACTATTAAGATAAGCCAAATTTCAAAAATTGATTATCTTTATGGACAGCATCTTTAACATTCATAGTATGAGTAATTTACCCAATTCAATATTTGGTAATCCATCATAATGATTATCAGGTTTACTATAATCCTGTAACTCATGTTCTTCTCAGCATATAAATCAAATATATGAGATATCCTTGCAGATCTATGAATGAAAATTCCATCATCTTGAGGTCTATCATTTACATGTCTAACCTCATCATGATATTTACTAGTGTGTTTTAGAAGATTATGTATCTTGTAATTTTATCTTTCAAGATAAAAAAACTCCCACTTGCTTTTTGTAATATATAGACTATCTATATATACTTAGCAATTAGAGCAAAACTACATTGTTCTCTATTTGGGACATTACAAATACACATTGATAATTCTTGACATTAGTTTATTAATAACCTATTCATAAGTAGTTTAACAAATTCAGAATCTTCAATTTTAAAACTTAATGTGATTCATCACATTCCTAAATGAAATGGTGTTTTAACAATCTTCTAGGTTGGAGTCATATTGAGTATATTCAATTCATACTCAATTTTCTAACCTTGTTACTTTTTAAGAAAGAAGTTATGGTCATCATGAATCAAACAAATCAAATAGAGTTTGATTTTCCTAACTGAACATACCATCAACTTGTGGTATTCATTAGAATTTAATATTGTAAGACAATCTAACAATATATAAGATAAACATATTCCTTTTGGCTTACCTATTTACCAACTAAGTCAACTTAATGGTATAATAGATTTTCCAAGCCAATTACATGCTTTATAACACAAGTACCTTTTAACCAAGTCACTTCATATCCATGTCTCAACAAGAAACATAAACTGTTATAATCCCATTATACGTTATAAATCATTGATCAACTCAATGACTTCTTGTATATGCCTTAATTAAAAAACATAACAAGTTAACGTTGTAAGATATTGGATTTCATAAACATATAACAAATCAAAGTATGGTTCGAATTAGGCAAGAGAGTTTAGAGAGAGAAAGTAGTGTGGGAGCCTTTCTAGAGAGAGAAAGTAACAAAAGAAAGAATATTAGATTGAAAGGTCCAACCCTCTACCTTGGAAGGTAGAGGGTATATATAGTTACACAATAAACGTCCTCCTTCGGACTGTGGATCAGGCATACAGTGGGTAAAGACCCGTCCTTCCTCCACGGTGTTGCTCTAACTAACTAACTAACTAATAAATAACGTAATGTCTACGAGCTAACATATGCTAGACAAGAGTTGGGGTGACCGATACTTCAACATGGAATTTTCTAATTCCTAACAATCTCCCCCTAAGGGAGGTCACCTCAAGAAATACATTTTGCATCCTAGCATTCTATCTTTATAATTAGCTCTGAGCTCGTAGACTTCAATTCTTCAAGTTCCGCAATCTTTGTGCATTAGTAGCGATACTTTAAAGTCCGCATTGATTAGTACTTTTAGTGGAGGTCTTTAACTGATCCACATCTTTGATGATCTTCGAGCTTTCATTGAGATCATCAGCCACAGAAAATCTCTGGATCACCCTTTATTGTGTTGCCATCATGTGAAGTTGTGACTTTCGGACCGACATGCTCACACTTTCGGGATCATGACATCTTTTCATCAGAGTAGCGGAAGCTTTTACTGGTTCATGATATTTGCAGCAGCGTAGCAGAAGCATAGTATAGAAATATCAGAGCCAGGTTATGTAGATAAGCACAAGTCATGATTTCTTCAATTAAGTGTGGATGCTGTGAGCATGCGGCTTTGGATTGACTCCTCAATTCTGATCAGCTGCAATCGTCGGGGTGTACCTGCATACGACAGTTAGCAATAAAGCGCACGAAAGTGTCTTTGATCACTTTCGTTGAATTGAGGTACACGGCCCACGGTTCCCCGTTGATCAGTACAAGTATTGCCTGTGATCAGGTAGGATTCCTAAGAATCTCCTTGACAGGGTTTCGCAGCTGTTCTAGCCGTTCTCAAACCGGAACGTCTCAAAGAAGACAACACGGAGTGAGTGAACCAGCAAATTGAGATTCACTGATTGATGAAAAATGATTTGAAAAACAATCGCGTATTGCTTGAAGAAAGAGTTTTGCAATACGACGAAGGTTTTATGAGAAAGATCAATTTTCAATCAAAATACTTTTTGTATTAGAGAATGAGTACACATTCGACGTGCTAGCGAAAAGAAGAGATTCGCACATCAAACGATTTTTCTAAAAGTATTTTTCAATCAGAGATACTTTTTGTGTTTGAAAACATAAGCACACATTCGACGTGCTAGAGAAAATAAGGTTTGCACATCGAACGGTTTTTCCAAAAGTATTCGTCAATTCATTTCCTGGACCAAGGTTGATTCACGAGTGAATCGCCCCATCGTTTCTATCCAGTTGTCACAAGCTTGATCTTTTGCAAGATTTCACATGTCACCCACCAAGAGCTTGTTTGATGTTGGCTCTAGAAGGATTTCCATCTTCATTGTGAATATTTTTACATACCACTCAGATGTTCTGGCAATACCACAAGGATAATGCGTAGGACTCTTAATATATATTCTCACTTTCCACATTGTGTGAAACAGCGAGTCTTCAAGAATTTAGTGTCCTAACGAGATATTGTGGATGATCTCTTGGCTCTAGACTCAATTGTGCATATTTGGTTCCTGTGCCGGAGACTAGGGAGAGGGTCTCCTTTTTCAATATCAACAATCTCTTAGAGAAAGTCGATAGATTATGTCGGTTCCCCGTGAGAATGAAACAAGCCCTTTTAAGAGGAACTTGAGTAGTTTGGGAAGTTTAGTGCAGTGCGTCACTGGGTCCATGACGTCTTGTCTTCAATACCAGTGGTACCTTAGTAACCACCAGTAGCTTATGAATTGAACCCGGTTTCTGCCCTAAGGTTGAATTGATGGAGGGCTATTTCTTTTCACCCTTTTCCCATTCATTTCTTTTTCATTCTTCAACCCCTTCAGTGCTTACCTAGACTTCATTACTAGAACCTTGTTGGGTTTATTCCAGTACTAGCTCTGTCTCAGTCCGCACTCTTCCCATTTCTCATTTTTCTCCTTTTTTCATCATACCTAAGGACTCTACACTATCTAGTGGATTGTCCCTGGGTAGATCCCTCCGGTTCTGGCGGATCGTGAGAACTAATACCTAACCTCACCATCCTTATAACTCCATACATAAAGTAAAATGGTCGGTCTTTTGGTACAGTTCATTCTTCCTTAAAACCAATTGAAAAATCATTTGGAAAAACAATCAAGGTACTTGTGATACGAGATCAAAGCATTTTGTACCTTAATAGTTTTGATCATTTAGAAAACCTCCCCTCAACATGTGCATATGATTTAGAAATTGTTTAGCACAAGGAAGCAAGAGGACTTTGAATTATTTTCTTTGATCACAATTTTCATACGAAAAAGCCATTTGATTTTCTTGGTAAAATTCTCCCCCTCAATATGTGCATAGGATATTTGAAATCATTTTTATCACATAGAGGCAAGAGTTCTTTTGAAGCACATCCACGATCACAAAAGCCATTTAAGAAACCACTTTGAAAACTCAATCAAGGTACTTTATAAATCACTTTAAAAAGCTTTCGTACCTCGATAGTTTATTTGCTCCCCCTCAATATGTGCTTCAAGATTCGAAAGCGTTTAGCACATATGAGAGAGCAGCGTGCACAATTAAATCAAAACGATCACCTTTTATCAAATTTCATTATTAAATCACAAATTCTCCCCCGATCAAAAATATCAAACCCTTTGAGATTTTGGATCCCAAGTGATTTAATTAGGTTTAGAAAATATGGGAGAAAATGTGGCCTTGTTTAAATACTCATCTGGTTTTTGGATAAATCCTCCTCCTCAACATGTGCATTATGTATATTGAAATCGTTTGGCACATGGAGGCAGGAGTGCCTTTAAAGGACTAAAACCAATTCCATAAAAACAGATAAGAGATTTAACTCACGATCTCTACCCCGATCAAAATTTCAAACCTTTTAAGATTTGGGATCCCAATTGATTTAAATCATTTAAAAGATTTAGGGAAAGACGTGGCAAAATTTAATTTTGAAAAATGATTAATAAGGAACATATTTAGACATTAAAGATTGTTAGTGTCAGGTATGATTGTTTTTAAGAGATCTTTTGAGTAAAATAAAACAATTTCACAATCAAACAAGAACAAAAAAAATTTCATTTTGAAAGACCTTGATTCAAAAGAAATATCATACCATGACATAACATTAAATCTTTAGATCACCACAAATTTTGTACAAACGGACTTTTTGTGAAGAAATATCGTTTGAAAATAATTTATTTTAAATCACTCTCCCCCTCAATTGATGACCGAAGTCGATAATTGAGTGACTTAAATTTTAATAAAATGAAGTCCGGTGATTTTCAGAATTTAGTCCAATATATTTTCAAAACAATATTTTTCCATTTTCAAAAACAATATTTTCAAAGTTTTAGAAAAATGGTATCATCACGATTATCCTGCACAAAGATATGTTAGGTGGTTGAGAAGCTTCTGTTGTTGTTGCTGTAGGGTTTGGAAGAAAAACCGTCTGCAGATGCAGTGAGACTTCTTCTTACGTTGCATTTTGAATGCCAACTGAGGTCAAATTAAGCTCCGTTTCTTCAATCACTTAAAAGAAAATCATCTGCTGATGCAGTGAGACCTCATACGTTGCATTTATGCCAACTCTCCATAGAAGTCCAATTAAGCTCCGTTTCTTCATTTGTCAACCCAAGAAATAGTTACCCTTTCCTTTCGGCATCCAATCATCTTCAATTGTGGGATCCGGATCGGGAACATTCTTTTATACCAATATACCTGCATACGTTAGTGAACACACATACAAATATATGGTGGTCGACATCACCCATAACAGCAATCGACTAATTAAAGTCAATTCAACATATCAATCAGATCATATAAATGTATGGGAATAATGTGTTTATCAAACTCGAATCATCTAATCCTAGCAGTCATATCCTAGGCACCTAGTCCTTCAACATAGGTTAATATCATTTTTAATTAAGCATATTAGGATAATTAAGAAAGCCCGTTAGATGATATAAGTTTGAAAACATTCTCTCCCTCAATCAATGACTCATTTTTCTGAAAAGGTTTAAAAGCGTTGAAGTCATTGATTGAGTTTTCAATTTTTTTACTAAAACTCTGAAACTGATTGATTTTCAAGCAACTCATTTTCCACCATTTTTGAAAACAACAAATATTTTTCGGAAGAATTTTAGACGGAAAAACATTTGTGTAGGAACAACAGTCCTTCGACATACTTTCCTCAAATTGTTTTAGGATAAGTGCACGAAATGTTTGAAAATTGGTTTAGCGTAGCACTTTCCTTTCTTGAAGAGCGGGTTGCTATCTGAAATAATAGAAAGCCATAGTTTAAGCACGGGTTACAGTCTGAAATAACTGCAAGCCATCATTTGAAGCCCGGGTTACAGTCTGAAATAACTGTAAGCCATTTTTTTTGAGACATGTTAAGAAAATAATATTTACACCTCCTGCTCGAACTTCATCTAAAGTCCCGTGCCATTATTGAATGACATTTCTAAGACCGTAGATGTTATCGATACCAGAAGACATGTCTTGGAAAAACATATTTTTGGTATTTTTGAAATTTTCTGATTTTTATGTGTTTTTGAAGGTTTTATATTTTTCTATTTTCTTTTATTGGTTTTATAATTTTGTATTTGGTTTTTGAAAAATATTTACAAAGATAGAGAAATAGTTTAAGAAGATGATGATACGAGTACCGAGCTAAGGAAGTCGTTCAGCACTTTGTAGAAGATAGAAGTCATCATCTCTTAAACTTTCACCACCAAAGCTTTTGAGGCTCTTGAATCGTCGTCAGAACTTGAGCCTTCAGAAAGTGAGACTTTGGTAGCTTTTCCCCCAAACCGACAAACTAAGAACAAAGACCATATCTCCAAGAAGTAGAAATGAACAAAAACGGTCTCATTGAATGAATCTCAGCACCCCGAAGAACATGAGAACACCAAAGTAACAAGTTGAAACATTGATCGTCTCAGTGGATGTCAAATCCGGAATAGCTGATGAAGTCCAATCACATGAACCTGTTGTGCGTCCCCGATGTACACATTACTCTTCGAGATTGACCAGTTGTCTTATTTAGGAGAACCATACATCAACATCTTCATTTTACCAAATGCATTCCAGTTATCTTCCATATAACCAATTAGCCCATAATGTACACAAGTACCCAACCAGAGTAGAGACAACAACATCACACCAACCGGTTGAATCACTGATCTCCTCTGCGGATGTCACCTCTAGAATAACTGATTAAGCTCGATCATGTGAATATGTTGTCCGACCCTGATGTACACATATATCTCCCCTGATCGTTGTGATCTCATCAGAATCATCATTACATTGTGTACATGAAGCACTAACCGGAAGCACTTTATCATAAATCATATAGAAGATGTCGATATGCAATATCATCTCACGAACCAAAAATTCTTTTCACATTTCTTCTAACTGAACGCTGAAGTAACACATACCAAAAGTCTCCAGAGACCATTTTCCCCAATTAGTTGGAATAGTACACCAAAGGCTACGAGATAAACACTGAGTTGCTCTACGGATATGACCATTGTCTTTCCGGGATAACTTCAATCAGGTAGAAGTGTTAAGTTCATCATGTGTACTCGTTGTGCTTTTAGATACATGTCTCCTTCCCCCTTGCAGGTTTTGATACCTCAGATTCAGTAAAACATAATATACCCAAAAACTCGAAATCTTGTGAGAAGAACTCAAATGGCCCAAATGAATCCTGTGAGAATCAACTGCAACGGAAACTCTCTCTGACTATCTTTATCAACCCATATGTAGACAATTTGAAGTGACCACTGATGAAGAATACCCGATATACCAAACTTGAAACTGAAGTCAAATTCCCATATTTGTATCTTAAGCTTGCACTTAATAATGGAAGAACGGTGTCGAGAATTTATGCTTCAAGCAAATTTCTAAGTACTCACTACCCAAGAAAAGTATGAGACATTAACACCTCTTGCGATTATCCACACCGTCATATGCGTGTGACACTGAGTAAAACAAAGTAACTCCTAATAGTGATAGTTAACCAGGTCTTCAACCATCCACCTCGACTGCTGGTAACTAGATAATCCAAGACTTCAACTCAAATTCATAAGCCCGAGCAAGTTATCAAATAAGAACACGCCTTTGTGAATGTCAACTTCAACCTCAAATAGGTGATAAAAGAGTAACTTCGAAGTGATCAACTTGTGTCAAATGTCCAACACTTGAATAAACATACAATTGGATGAACATTAACCCACTGAATGAACCGGAGCAAATGATTCCTCAACATCAATGCATTCTTCCTCAAGGTATACATGTAGAAGCTGATCTGGAAGATTTACCAAAAATGTCTTCTAGCAAATGAGGTAGTCATTTTCCCTAATGTTCATGTGGTTGATTTATAGCGAGCACAAAGAGAGGAACAATAATCCGTGAAGATTTGGCAAAGGAATACCAAAGAGCGGATCATTATTCAGTAGTGCAGCTACAATATCATGATAGTCATTGTCAATGCCTTGTGAAGTAACTGGAGATAAGGTTTCTTGAGAATTATGAGAAGTACTTCTTAGATGGTGAACTAGTTGAGTCAGTAGAAACCGGAGCATGAGCTTCAGAAGCTGGATGATCAACATTCTTCGGAGGTTGAAAGTACTCATCAAACATATCTTTGAAAAACAATGAATCCCAGTTATCCTTAGTAAGTAAAGCATTAGGTGTTGGAGGAGAGTCATCAAAAACCAAAACAATGAATCCCAGTTATCCTTAGTAAGTGAAGCCTTAGGTGTTGGAGGGGAGTCATCGTCATAAAAAATTAAGTCGTATGACCATTATTCAAACAACCATCATCATGTAGTATATTCAAACATCCATCATCATGTAGTATATTCACTCTTCTCCCCCTCAAAAATTGCATCCGAAGTTGCCATTTTTGATTTAACAAGTGAATAAGAATATACACCAATGAACGTAGATCCACTTGATGACAGAATGAGCATGGGAGAAACATGAAGCTTGTTGATGAAGAATGGCGTTGAGAATGGTCAAAAACATGAAGATTTCTCTTCTTCTGAAGATAAAGCGCACTGAAGCGTACACCTTTCTTTTCTTTAAGGAACGGGGCCTGAAGTATATCTGCAGACGCCATAATGATAAAGTACGAGGCCTGAACTGATTTGAACAGACGTCATAGCCGAAAGAATATCAAGATTGAGTTACTTGAACCCGTGAGTTATGAGATATCAATCCATTTGTAATCCATACTTTAAGCCAGTCCATGTAGTGAAGGATCGAAGTATCATCAACTGAGTAAGGACTACCTGCACTAATATTACAAACTTGATTGCATATATTTTGGTTAGTGACATTAGTATCCAAACCCTTTGGGGTTTCACAGTCAACCTTGATTCTGTCATCGGTAAACAGCTTTCCGGTAGGAATCCACTTAAGTCCAGCATCCATAAACATTCTACCAGACGGTATCCACTTATAGCAAGGTTTAGGATTGTTAAGCTTCTTATGCACAGTGGAAGACTTATCAATATTCCTAGACAAAAATGATTTAGCAGTTGGTATCCATCTAGGTGAAGTTTTGGGTTTTTTTTGCTTCTTATGTACTGAAGATGATTTACTGAGTGTCCAATACTTAACAGGTTGAAACTTAGCACTGTTGGAAGTCTTAGTGGATTGTACCTTGGCATGTGAATTAGGAAAATGTTTCTTATGTGGAAAAGACTCAGAAGTTCTATTTTTGTTTTCTACATGCGTAGCATTCTTATGCTCATAACTACTATTAGATGCACGCCAATCCCTAGTCTTTTGAGTGTTCCTAGGTAGTGGTTTACAACTACTAGCAGTGCCTTGAAATCTTGTAGAATTCCTCACCCTAGGTCTTGCACCTAAAATTCCGTCTTTTTGAATCTGTGCCTTTTTCCTAGCTTTTTCTAGATAATAGTTCTTCTACAAGTCATTCATATCATATGAATCATGGGTTTTAATGCTTGGTTTTGACACTATTTTCGAACTAATCCTAGAGGTGCTGGGAGTAGAAGTGGCTACTTGTTGAGGGTTAACGGAGCTAGAGGCCTTATTCTTAGGTAACTTAGGTGAAGTGACTGGTTTTGACAAAACTTGTTTCTCATCAACTTGGGAGGCAAACCGTGTTTTTGAAAATTTTGGTCTTTCGGATATAAACGCAGTAGGTTGCCTAACAACGGACCGGTTTCTAATGGGATGAGAAGCTGGTTTCCCCAAGGTTGATGGTTTTGTAAACTTAGTGTTCACACTTTTTCCTATAGTTTTCCTAAGCTCATTTTTAAGGCAACAATAGTGAAACTCTTTTCCTGAAGTTGAGCTTTGAGTTCATCAATTTTTGCTATCAAAGAATTTGTTTGTTCCATTGACTTAGTTCTAGCTTCTTTGACAGAGTCACTTAGTTCTATGTGATGCTTTCTCAAAGACTCATTTTCCTTTAGTAATTTGGCCACACAAATTGCTAATTCATCATTTCTCATTTGAATATCATAAATATCATTAACATCAGAATTACTTGTAACCAAATTACTTTTCACATGCATATCAGAAATATGTTTCTTCAAATTGTTGATAGTTGACTCTTTGTTTTGAAGCTGAGCTTTCAAAGTGTTAATTTCAAAAAGTTCACGGAATTCAGGAAGTTCCGGATTTTTACATGGTTTGTTAAGTTGAAAACTTTCTTCTTTACTCTGTATCGCAATTTCAAGTGAAATGCAATGTTTTTCAAGTTTTGAGAATTTGTTTGAAAGTTCATCAAAAGCCTTTTTATCAACCATATAATTTGTTTTGAAATTATTAGACTCAGCCTCAACCAAGGAACATTTATCAGAATCATGTTCAGCATTAAGATCAGTATGTTTAGGTACATTAGCAGATGCACTATGTTGAGCAGTTAAGAGTACCTCATCACATGACACCTGCTCAATTTCTGGTCTGATATCTGCATCCACATCATGTGTAACAAGAGTCACTGGACCGCTGACTGTGTCAAGCTTATTTATCTCTGAGCCTCTGTACTCAGTGTCAACTGATCCATCATCTGGTGCTTTACTGGTCTCAACACAACAATTTATAGATTGCACTTGACATTCATTCACCAAACATTCATTCTGAATAACTTCCTCAATATACTTCTCTACATTATCCATGAGTTGGATTAATGTCTCTCTGAATACATTAGCTTCCATCCTAGTGTGATTCTTAAAGCACATTTCAGTCATCAGATAATCATAATCTGAAGTGTATTCCCTTTTGATGAATGACTGAAGTTGTTTGTTGATCACCTGAAGTGCAGCTTTAGAACTGGCTTCTTGAACCTTTTTCCTATTAAGTTGTTGTTCTAATTGTTCCAAGTTCAAGAACAATGTGCCAGTCATCGATGATAATTCTTGACGAAAGAGTGTAATACATGATCGTTCAATTCCTATTGTGTATTTGTCATCAATTCTAAGTAACATGAGGTGTGAATGAAGTTGTCGATAAGGTTCAATGAAACTTTCCTTACCCTTTGCAAGAGCATTCTGTAACCTTGACTGGTGCATTTCTGTCTCTTTAGATTCTAAACACGGAGATCTCACATCCTCATTGATTGATTCCATCATCTTTAACCGTTCAGTATAACTAATATTCTCATGGTTGTCAACAACATCATAC
Source organism: Chrysanthemum seticuspe (assembly GCA_019973895.1). Lineage (NCBI taxonomy): Eukaryota > Viridiplantae > Streptophyta > Magnoliopsida > Asterales > Asteraceae > Chrysanthemum > Chrysanthemum seticuspe. The sequence continues at coordinate 25,429,954 of BPTQ01000005.1, forward strand.
AGTTTGAGTACTTCTGAAATCACTGGGTCAGTAGAGCAAGACATGATGTTGAAGTATACACGGGATTTTACAAGTCTATGATTTAAACCGAGAAATAGAATCTTTCGCGGGATTTTACAAAAATCAAGACAAAACCGTGATATAATGAGAAATAGGATGTAGTAAGGAAACTAGGAGATGATACGGAAGTGAAGATCAATTGGTGTGTGGTTGAGTTTGTGATTTTCCCTAATTCTTTATATATATACCCCCTGTTCCGCGGATCGAACTAGGATTTTTCGGAAAATTAGGGTATGAAAACATGGGTTTTGTATGTTAGGTTTAGAGACAAATCGTAGGAATTGACAAATCACAGTCCTTGACAAGTTGCTTAACAGATAACTCGCATAAGACAACTCGCTTCAATAAGCAAGTAGACAACTCGCATATTTGGCAACTCGCATAACACAACTCGCTTCAATAAGCAAGTAGACAACTAGCATATGTGGCAACTCGCATAACACAACTCGCTTCAATAAGCAAGTAGACAACTCGCATATGTGGCAACTCTCTTAGGCAACTCTCTTTAGATACGATGAATATGGACAAGTCGCATAGGCAACTCGCTTATCAGACAACTCGCTCAATAGCTAAGTCGCTTTAGATCTCAAGTCGCTTAAAGAAACAACTCGCTTAGAACACAAACCGCATAAAAATCAACTCGCCAAACAGCCAAGTCGCATGTACCAACTCGCATCCAATAACAAAGCAACTCGCTTTGAAGAAATGTGGATTCGAGACTCAACTCGCTTTGTACAATCTTCAAATATAACCACTTTATCAATCAAAAACAACCAAACCACAATGATTTAATCCTTCCAATTCAAAACCTAAACACATATGATGATCCTAAACACAAAAGTACAAGCAAAATTCAAACTTTACCACTAGAATTTGTCCAAATGAATCAAACTCTCCTAAACCCTTAATACACCAAAAACCTTATGAAATCCACCAAAACAAAGAGCATAAAAGATGAGTGATCAAACCATGGCTCTTGATACCAATTGTAAGATATTGGATTTCATAAACACATAACAAATCAAAGTATGGTTCGAATTAGGCAAGAGAGTTTAGAGAGAGAAAGTAGTGTGGGAGCCTTTCTAGAGAGAGAAAGTAACAAAAGAAAGAATATTAGATTGAAAGGTCCAACCCTCTACCTTGGAAGGTAGAGGGTATATATAGTTACACAATAAACGTCCTCCTTCGGACTGTGGATCAGGCATACAGTGGGTAAAGACCCGTCCTTCCTCCACGGTGTTGCTCTAACTAACTAACTAACTAATAAATAACGTAATGTCTACGAGCTAACATATGCTAGACAAGAGTTGGGGTGACCGATACTTCAACATGGAATTTTCTAATTCCTAACAAACGTTTTACTTTATTATAAGTCTTAAAAGACTTTATGTTTATGTCTTTACAATGAATCATAAACATGTTTAACTAAAGTAATTATGAACACAACTCTTGGTTTCAATAGTAATTCCAAGTTAATTTATTTTTACTTCACAATAATGTAGGACTACATTATTTTTCATTTATGTCATTCCAAAATACATAAATAAACAAATTGAAATAGGATTAGATTACTTCATTTAATTTTATGTCATTCTAATAATACATAAATATTTAATTTGAAGTAGTCTTATATATCATTTTGACACATGTTCTAAATACTTGTCTAATTTAGAAACTGCAAATATATCCATGCAAGGTCTGACTTCACATAGAGATTTACTTTGTTGTTACAATCTCGCCAAGTTCTGACATGACGTAAATTGCAACACCAAGTGTTTCTAGAATTAGATATGTACAAGTTATATTAGAACGTTAGTCTCTTACCTTGCAGTCAAGAGAATCCGTTAAATCATATACCTATATGTTGTACCTTGCACACAATATGGATTTCTCCCACTTGTGCATTGAACAACATCATGTAGCAGATAAACAACACGACATATGTTTGTTTATGTGACTAATATGATTGTGTCATTGATATTAGCACAACTAGTAGATGTAGAACCACTTCATTGTCAAATAAGGAAACATACATGACTATCCTTGAAAACATAAGTGTCTACCAGTGGAAAGTAATTATCTTAAGACATTCTAGAGATAATCTGGGTTACTACTAATATAACAAAGCTTGTAACTCTCACTGAATTAGAGATCATTACATTAATTCCTTATTCAGTAATAAGAACAAAATACTCCCACTGGATTTGACAACATTGTAAGTATTGCATTAACCAGTGAAAGAAAATAGCGTTCTATTTACTTCCCTGCACCTTTGAGAAAGTCCATACATAACAATTACTTATGTACTTAAAAGAATGTATTCTACTATCTAGATGATGAATTATTCAACAATGCTATTAACTTGAAAAATTGGGCATGCAATTTCTTTCTTAATAGTTCTACTATTCCAACAATTTGTAAGTAGTACTTTTAAATGGTCAAAACAAAACAACTAGATAAAATAAGTTAGTTTGTCTTTTACCAATTTTGCAGTAATTAGTCTAGCTTCTAATTTAATAACTCAGAAGTATATGCAATTTTCTTAACTATTAAAATTTGCTTACGAGTTATGTATTTAAAATTTAGACAATTCTAATTGTCCTATCATACATTTCTTCATTCATGAAAAGGAATATGATTGAATCTCACTTTTTATTATGAAAAGAGGACTAGGTTTATTCTTTTAGTAAGGTTGACTCTACTAAAAAACCCTTACAGGTGTAGATCAATTTACCAATACAGGAATAACCTACGTTTACATTTTAATGTTGCATTAATACATTTAAAGAATTAGCAAAATTCAATTTTAGTATTTTCGATAATTAAACTTTTCAAGAAAATAAAATACCCAAGGTAATATTCATATAACCATAGAATTTTCTCGAAAACTAGGATCCAAATTATCGTAGTTCCATTACATGAGTTGATCTGCTAGTAACGAAAGCACATAATAAGGTAATCTGTCGAACCATAATTGGCAAGCAATTTCCAACTCCTAGATCATTATGGGATTTATATTTTCCAACGCTATTGCAAATATAAACATGTTTCATCCCATCTTATGCCATTGAGTCCAGGTCTCACTTCCTACTCAACTTAAGTGTCTAACTTAAAGAACTGCAAATATGTCCATGTAAGGTCTGACTTTACATAGAGATTTACCTCTCCATCACAATCTAGCCAAGTACTGTCATGACGTAAATTGCAACTTCAAGTGTTCCTTTTAATTAGATGGCATATTCTTAATTTAAAAGGGTACTAGTTTTGATTTTATGTGGTCAAATCAAATATGTACAAAGATGTCATGCATTCATCTTGTAGCATAAATTTAATAAAAAAAAATTTTATTACCAATTTATAAAGATCAAATTATCAAAGTTTTGATTGAGGTATTGGGTTCACCAATCAAGGAATTTAGTGATAATTATCGCCCATTATAACGTACTTTTGCATAAGTGTAAACACTTAGTGTTTCGGATAATTACCACCGAAGTGGCGCATGGAATTAAAACTAATTCGCCCTTAAGATGAGTTTGCACATTTTATGGCTTACTAAGTAGCTCCATTCGAACTTACAGGGGCAGAGGACCAGGTAAGCGCAAAGCATAACCTAAGACATCCTTTCAGTGTGACTGTGCGCACTTCTTTATTGACCCCTTTATAGTTCATTCTAGTGGGTGAGCCGTTCGGACCATTTGTACCAGAGTCACCAATCAATTAAACTATTGAAAACTTAACTCTTCCAAAACAAATAAAATTTCGCCATTGTTTAGTCCGTATTATTTTTCTATTCAAAATTACCCATTGCTTAAAACTGTCTAACATAATAAACAAACAAGTAACAAAATAAAAAATAAACTACTAAAAGACAATCCGCACATAATAAACAATTTATACGTGTAAACAAGTAGCCACATGCAACTTATTCGACAAAAAGCCTATTAATAATCAATATCTATGTTAAATTAATGAATATATTAATTAGGGCTTTCACTCTCTCAATTGAGAGTGAGCTACATACATCGACGAATCGATTGCGTAAACCGATAATTAATGATATACCAAATTGCACATAATTGATTCATTAATATAAATAATTGGATTCTTCCCCAATTCAAGATTTATCGTAATTAAATATGTCTCAACAATTAAACAATTATCAAAGCAACTCATCCATGACTAACATGCATGTATAATCATGAATATCATAACAAGTTATACAAATAAGTCACAAGATCGCATATAAAAAATTCCATGACACATAACAAATTATTCACGAATTAATCACGTAATCAATATTAATTCTAGGTTTTAATAAGGTTAACAAACAATTTTCAAAACCCTAAAAATTTATACAAGTGTCGACATAAAAAAAATAGGGGAACGCCCCAAAAAAGCGACCAACAATAATAAACATAAACCCTAGATTAACATATCAAACAACATACAAGTATTTGTTTTATTACGCGTTTATGTAATTAATTACTCATTAAAACTATTGACTCGTGATGCCACTGTTGGAATTATATAACATGACAATCAAATAAATAATCACAAACATCAAAGTATTCAAGCGGAAGCGTATAGGATTTATTAATGAACAATTAATTAACATAAAAGAATATGCGTACCTTTTCTTGATTCTAGCCGAACAAGAATCAAATCCACAAACTAGCAACGGATGAACCCTAATTAGGGTTTATAGGATTATGTGAATTACCCCTTACCGTTTTGTAATTCAATCCAAGAATACTAACAATAATGTGTTAGTACTACGTTCTTGTACACACGTACTATAACGATTCGATGTGAATGCTAGTTCTTGAATCACTATAAAGCACTAAACAAACAATGCTTGACTTTAATAAAAAAAATACGGTCAAACCCTTTTTTTATTATAACTTGTCGATCCATCAAAATAATGGGAAAGAAAAGAATCACATGGCATGTATGGTCTATGCATGCATGGCACTTAAATAATATATTGATAGATATCATATCATATATTAGAAAAGGTTTTGTCTGTCGCATGATTTGTGAGGCTAATAGATTGTATATATAGCCCTCAAACTTGTTTTCCAAGTTAGAGTCTATCACCTCCTCAAGTTCCACAAATCGACACTCGGACCCCTCCATTCCTTTTCTTGTTCGACTGGTCTCATCCAACACCGCATGGGTTTGAACTTCGTACTAATAAGTCCCTCATGTTTTTAGTTACTTTATTTGTGATTTAATAATTAAAAATAATTATTTAACATCAATTCGCATACGTAAAGTGTGCAATCCCGTAGTCTCGAGTTAGATCCTAACACACATCTATTAATTTATTGTCCATTAAACCAACAGAAAAGGTGTGAATTTTGGTTGGAAATACTACGAAAATTGCTCCCTTGTTTCAAAAATATTAATAGCAATTTGTATCCTGGTCAGTGGAAAATATAACATAACATAAAATATACAACAAACAAGCTTTTGTTATGTAGATTTATGCTATTTAACATGTAAATTACACTTTAAATTATAAAGAATTCATTAAATTTATTTTCCATCGATGTAGGACAAGTGTTGAAGTAGTAAATTAACCACTCATGAAAGACACTGAGGAAACATAAGATCACTAAGTATATTGAAATGCTTGAAACTTATCCCCTGCCTTTCGTAGTTTATTTATTGGTAAACAAAAACAACAACAATTGGGAGTCGATTTTGGTAAGGACGCTATTTTATATTTTACATTTTCCTACTTGTTTAAGAAGCCTAATATTCAACAAAACTGTGTAGGAAAGTTTCTTATCCATACTCAAAATCAGATGCGAAAGAAACAAACATAGTTTTAATTTGAATATCCCTTTCATAAGTAATTTTTAACAATAAGTTTATATAAGATTGGGTCATCCTTCTTTTCTCTATAAAGCCTCATTGTAACCTATATAGCAGGTATATGTCGGGCCTTTTTTATATTTGGTGCTACTTGTTACCCGTAAATGAAAATCAACAAAACTAGTTCCAAAAATCCTAGACCTTAATAATAGGTTTAAGACTAAATTAGATTTTGTAGTGTCGCATTGTGAAAACGAGCTTAATGAAAACCAGTCATAGGGCCGACGAACGGTTGGGGAATTTGAAAAACCAACTCGAATATGATTATCCGGCTACACTGATTCAAAGTTTTTAATTACTTGGATATTAGAGAATACTAGCTAGATACTAATTTTGTCAAGAGAATAACTGATAGGACGCTACAAAAGAAGTATGTGATTTGTGGATGTCACGTCCTAGTACAAAGTTGAAGTTAAGTACGTACTCATGTTTTGTATACTAGCTTAATCGTCACATACCTTAATCATAGATCGATCATAAGAGATTATAGGTTCATTAATTTTTGAAACTTAGTCACATCGGCCTATTAGTATAAGCTCAACCAAAAAGTTTAAGGGGTTGGCAAGCAGCCGGGATACTGACCAAAAGTAATTCGAGCAAAAGTGTTACGCTGTGATGTTTTAGATTAAATCAGAATTTGGATAATAATTCCAGATCCTAAAAACCTTGATCAAAACAACTAAAAGTAAATGCCCATTGTTCATCGTGGTTTATATTTTTTCCGGGCTGTATATGGACGATATATCCAATGTTACTCCGAAATATCTCTTTTCTTCCTACTGGGTTAGAATATATTTGAATAACAATTTTTAATGAATACTTTCCCTATAAGTTTAATTTTGATACAAACAAAGAAAGCGTAGACTAAAACTCATACCTATTCTTTGAAAGGATGTGTCAAAACAACTTATAATCCGAAGAATTTGTTCATCCTTTTACATTTTATATTTTATCGCAGGAATGGTTTTAGCTGAGGGTTAACAACAACAAAAACAAATGGTTATTTATTTGATGCTTTCCGTCCCCTATTCAAAGTTCGTAAAGTTA
>BPTQ01000005.1:25447870-25464591 GCA_019973895.1 Chrysanthemum seticuspe
GTATAAGAGACAGATATAATGTCATGTGTTGTCTGCAATATGCTTTGATCACATCTAACTATATGTTATCGACATATCTGTTTATGATTATTCAACATCGCATGATCACTTTAAATTAAACCTCTTTAAAACTTAACTGAGTTTTCACCTCTGTAAGATGAGTACAGACCGTAATTATGATCGATCATGACAAGTTATTAATAAGAAATCACTCACGAAATAATGTGTGATCAAATATTACAACCCATTGCATCTAATATTACGCTAAATAGGAAACAACAGATGTTTTTGGCCTTACTCATCAGCAATTTTCACAATTTTCTTCCCAACATTGTAGCCAGAATAGAGCCCAACAAAAGCGGAAGGAACACTTTCCAAACCAATTGAGACATCTTCAAGTACATGCATCTTTCCGGTACGAATGTGATCTATGGTTGTAGAGAGAAATTCGGGAAACAAGCTAAAGTAATCACCTGATAGGAACCCTTGAATAGTAATTCTCTTGTATATAACATTTAGCATATCTGGCGCTGCACGTTTTTCAGTGTTTGTGTATTCTGAAATAACGCCACAAACTGCTACCCTTCCGTGCAAGTTCATGTTTGATACCGCTGCCTCTAACATTTCACCTCCCACGTTATCAAAGTATACGTCAATCCCATCAGGAAAATACCTGAAACAAAAAAGAATGAACATCTTTGTTAAAATGTCTAGGACTAACAACAATAAACAATTAAACACTATAGTAGTGATCACTGTCCATACTTCTGCAGGGTCGAATTTAGATCGGTTTCTTCCTTATAGTTGAATGCTTCATCAAACCCGAGCTTTTCTTTAAGCATTTTCACCTAAAATTCGATTTAAAAATGTAAATGCTTTCACCTCTCATACTATGTTAAAACATACCAAAGGTACTTAGGGGGTGTTTGTTTAAGCTTATATGTGGGCTTATGAGCTTATTTTATTTCAGCTTATATTTCACAAGCCTCAATTTTTTTGGCTTATTTTGAAACCTATGGGCTTATATAAGCTTGTAATATCATAATAAACTTATATAAGCCCACAATTCTCAAAATGAGCTGTAAAACTGATGCTCATGAAATATAACCCGAAATCAAATAAGCTTATAAGCCCACATATAGGCTTAAACAAACACCCCTTAAACTTTAGAAGAAGATAAAACAAAACACAGACCTTTTTTGTGCTCCCGGCACAGCCCACAACATAGCACCCTAATTGTTTAGCACATGGCCCACTATATTTCCTACAGATCCAGAAGCAGTGGAGACAAAGACTTTTTCACCCTTCTTGGGCTTACATATTTCAAAGAATCCAGCATATGCTGTAAGCCCACTAAGGCCTGTATTTTTATATACAAAATGCTTAGATAAGCTTAGCTCACAATACATAAAACCACAATTACTGAATTACATCTATTTTATCATCTGTATGCATTGACTTTGTTGAAAATGGACTTACCTAAAACCCCAACATGGTATGACAGTGGGAAGCCCATTGGGTCCAATTTGTTTAGAATCATTCCTTGTGATATGCTATACTCTCCCCAGCTTATAAGACCAACAACATAATCTCCTTTTTCAAAATCAGGATTATTAGAGGCTATTACTTTCCCCACACCATAAGCATCAATCACCTAAACAATCAAGTTGAACATAAATTTAGGAAATAAAACAAACGCGCGTAACGTATTTAAGTACATGCACCATGTATAGTAGTTGAGAACTAACCTCACCGGGGACTATACCTACAGCGAACTCCGAAGCCTTTTGAGAAGCACTGACTGTTTTCATCCTGTTAAGCTGATACGGGTCAATCGATACATAGAGATTTTTGATAATTACCCCCGGCTTAACCAACAAGGAAATTGATTTTTGAAAATTAGTGGATGCTGAATCAGTTACCTTTTATCTTCATTAGTTGAAACCTTTTAATAATTCACGTGAAAAGGCATTTAAATCAAGGTTGCAGACATTTGATTTATAGTATTTTAGTAATACTTTGTGTCAGAATTGAAAATTAACAATTCCTTCCTTTATTGGTGGCGCAGAATAAACCGATCGCCAAGTTTGACCAGCCGTCATCAACCACATCATTCACGATTTCATCATCATCCTCTTCCACAACCTTAACTTCTTCTAGTACACTTGTTGTTGCCCGCCAACTAAACGTCACGTCGAATACTTTCTTTATCACCAACTTAACTTAGTGTAATAATAAAATCAATATCATCGTCAAAACATACCCTATTCAACACAAATGTACTTCAAAATAACCAAAATCACACACTCACACAAACACACCTACACAACTCTGTCGTCTGAATGACAGAGTTATTTCTAATCTACATAGGGGACGGACGAAGCACATGGACCTGATGGGCTCTCCATCTGGTTCTTGGTATAAGCCCATTAATTCTTAAATAATGCAACTGATTAAGCCCAATCATGTTTTCGTTTACCTAAATCATTTTTGTTTTACGTTATTGTATGTGACCCATAGTCTCATATATAACTGACAGTATTTAATTATGCTATATTACGCACATTAAATCTACTCTAAGCTCATATGAAATCGCATAAGTGTCATAAATTGATTATGTTTTCCAAGCTCATTTCTAGCATCACAAGTACATGAAGGAGGATGTTTGGTTAGAGTATCAAACTCCTTCCACACTCTACGATTCTCAATACCATTAAGTTTGAAATTAATTAATGATCTATTATTATTATCATTAGAATGTAAATGCAAAGGATTATCAACATCGAGACCAATGTTGCAAAAATAGTGAATCGGTAGTCGGACGGTCGACCACCCTGCAGCGAGTAATCGGTTAAGTCGGGATTAATCGGTGATTCATCGGATTGGCATTTCTGGAGACCAAACTACAAATCTTAACCGATTCCAAGTTTGCTATGTTTTCAAACCTCCATAAAAGGCTCCAATTCTGATTATTATGCCCATTGTGTGTTATAAGTTAAATATACGATCCTCAAATTAAGTATAATGCCTATTTTTAAAATGACAGATTTGCCCGATTCGGCCGATTTTTTACTGATTTGGCCGATTTTGACCGATTCGGCCGATTTTTTGACTGCTTTGTGACGATTTTTTTCCTAAACAGATTTTTTGATTAATCGGCCGAGTTGACCAATTAATCGACAAGGTACTCGGCCGATTAACGATTAATCGGCCGAGTTGACCGATTTTTGCAACATTGATCGAGACTACTAATCAACACATGTTTAGAAATGCTTAATCCACAAAAATTACAAATAACAATATTACAATTAAACATAGAGCAACTAAGCAAATAAACAACAAACAAGAACCAGCTATACAATAATTAGTTACACACCAAGGATGACGAGAGCATGTTTCCTTGTTTCTCTTATGGAAGTAGGTCAAGATTAGCCAATACCCTTACAGTGTATAACTAAAGTATTCAAAGATTTAAAGAAAAAGATGATTAGCTTAAATGCTTTGAAAAAAAAAGAGAGGAAGACTTATGAAAAATCACAATCACTCTTGTTTCACTTAGTCAAGAGATTATTATAACAAATATTTGAGCCCAAACTAACCACAGAACACTTAGAACACAAAACCCCATAAATTACAATATTGAGGTTTAAAGATTCAAACCATAGGACAACGAATTAAACAAAAATTACTTGATTAAACTTCAGTAAGCCAAGCCTACTATCAAACTAACCACTAGATCAATTGTATGAACAATTAGGGTTCCAAGGTCAAAACCCTGAATAAACCAATCGAACAAATTATTCAACAAACCAACCTATATTCAACATAAACCGTTGAATCAACTACACTAACAACAAATCTGCCACTAGATCATAATAGACCAAAATCTTATCAAACTTTAATCAAGAGCTCTAACCAAGAGCTCTGATGTCATGTGAAAATAAACCATCAACAAAACACTTATTTATATAACCACTCTTTATACTATTATTTTAAGCTCGAGAAGAATTGTCCTCAAACGAGTATGATCAATTAGATATATAAGAAATACAAACACATATGTACGTACACTTTTTGTGATTGAACGATTACAACCAAAAATCCAACAACAAAATCATAAGATCAAAACAAAGTTGGAAGTTATAAGAACCCTAAGTTTTAACCCTTCACAATAGTTTTAGAAGAAAATAATTGCACAAAGGATAAAGATCATCTCATTTTCATTTGAACATGGTAAAGTTGTGCTTATTTTGACTGTACATTTAAATAAAAATAAACTAAATGTTTTGTACATTTAAATAAGTACATAATTACCTCTCATGTTCGATATGAGCTTGTTACTAAAAGATATTACTTTTAACATAATTATATAGATCAAATCACATGTTTTAGTCTAGTTGTGCTAATTATTATATATCATCTAATGTACGGTAGTTCATAAAACAATTGTTTTTTTTCCCTTGAACTTCAAAAAGACAAAGCTAATTATTATCATTATAACAAACTTGGGGTGAGTTATCCACACCCTCCTATAGGGAGGGTTTGCAATGATTAGACGCATCGTTGGGTTGTACGATGTGCATCGCGGGTTTTATGGTTTGACTAAACCTCTATGATGTGACAATATATGGAGAGTTCCTATATCACATCCCTAACAACTTATTTGATATATTAATGACTAATTATTCATCCAGCTTATTTACTCGTATGGTAGGTCATAATAAAACAAGGGACAAGTTATCCACACCCTCACATAGAGAGGGTATCCAATGATTGGGTACATCATGGCTTGTACGGTGTGCATCGCGGTTTTTACAGTTTGACCAAAACCCTATGATGTGACAACATAAGGAGGGTATACATATCACATCCCTAAAACAATTGTTTTTTTTCTTCTGGAACTTCAAAAATACAAAGCTAAATATTATCATGATAACAACTTATTATTTGATATATAAATGGCAAATTCTACATTAAAGTTGTTATGAGATACAAGTTATTAACAAAGATAAAGGAAATTGCCTTGGATATGTCCAAGAAGAGGCTAGTACAAATTCAAATTGGCAAATCATGAGTGTCTGAGCCTCTAATCGTCGCAAACTTAAACTATCCTTTTTCCAACATTGTAGCCCCGGAAAAGCCCTACAAAAGCTGAAGGAACACTCTCAAGACCGATTGAGACATCTTCAAGCACGTGCATTTTTCCTGTACAAATAAGATCAATTGTCGTGGAGACAAACTTAGGGAACAAACTCATGTAATCCATAGCTAAAAATCCTTTAATAGTGACTCTATTGTGTATGACATTTAGCATATCAGGTGCTCCTGGTTTTCCAGCGCCCGTGTATTCTGAAATGACGCCACAAATTGCAACTCTTCCGTGCAAGTTCATGTTTGATATTGCCGCTTCTAACATTTGGCCTCCAACGTTATCAAAGTATATGTCAATCCCGTTAGGGAAATACCTAGATTAAAAAAAATTGTAGCAAACAATCTAAGACCTCAAAACTACAATATATTAGAAAAAGATTGCAAACATATTAGTAATGTCCATACCTTTGGAGTGTTGAATTGAAATCAATTTCTTCTTTATAATTAAATGCTTCGTCTATTCCAAGTTGTTCTTTAAGAATTTTCACCTAAAATATGGATTTACAAAACATTTACCATGTATTGTTTTAAAACATTGATTCTTCCACCGAAAAATCATGTCAAATTGTGCTTCAAACACGAGGTTATCAAAATAAGCCAAATTAAAATAGAGAAATTTACAACAATGGCCAATATCAGGCCTCTTTGCACGATAGAGATACTATTGAAAACGTTCATGAACTTTAAACTCTTGGTCTTTGCTTAATTGGTCAATTATGGCGCGGAAAATGCATGTATTAATAATGATTTGCCACATGCCCACATCATCAAATTCCTCAAAACCCACTTTACCAAAACGTGTAAAACTTAAACCAAGCTTATTATTGTCATCTTCCTACTCACTAATCACTGAAGATAACATCATTGTAAGTATCCTAACTACATTTCATCTCTTAATTCTGAGTCTAGGATTCTTATTTATGCACAAAACTATCACAAATCATTACATGGGGTTTTATGTATGCTTTTATACCAAATATGAATTCAATTGGCAAATTGCATAACTAGTCATTGAAATTAGGTACTACATTATCATATTGCATAAACAAATCATGCTTCCCACTAATTGATAGATAATGAATATAAGGCCTTATTCAAACAACCAAACACCCCATGTCAAAAGTTTTGAAAAGCTTCTCACTTGTAGGAAAACAACTTTTTCATTGCTAATACAAATAGAAATGTTAAATTTTCATCACTTGCATGCTCTTGAATACTAAAGGTATTGCATAACTAATATGCATTCCCGGGTATATTCAAATGAAGCCACATTAAATTAGGAGCATTTGGGTTATCTCATGGTATTTGCCAAACACCCTACTAAAACCATTTTTGTGCATAAAATGAGTCGAGATAACCGGAACTCCAAATTGTTTTCATATAGGCACACACTAGAACCAAAAACGTTAAAATTTATTCTTATTTTTAACATATCAATTCTTGTCCTTAGGAATAACCATGGTAGCCGCAAGATTCTATGATCACAAAGACACACTTAACTACATTCCCAAACACCACAAAACCAAAGGACTTACCAAGGAACAAGTAGAAATATTTAAGGGTCTAGAATCAAGGTATTTCCATGAGGGTAGAACCATTCACCCATCCTTCCTTGAACACACCAATATTCGTGAAGAACTAGCCGCCATTCAATTCGATTGTCTTCTTGACATCGATGAACCAATTTGTCCTAGGTTTGTGTTAGAATTCTATGCTAGTGTGACCGGCTTTAGTGATGAAGACGATGATGAATTTTGTTTTAGTTTTAGAATCAACCAAAATGACTACACCATCACCTTAAGTAACTTTGCTCAAGTGCTAGGAATTCCCAACCGAGGAACTTGTGTTTACACGGATAAGTGGTCACTCACCGCCCTTGATACAATCAATGACCGCACCTCTCGCTACCTAACACGTTTGGCCGATAAGGATGTCATCCGTGAACACCTTTTTAACCCAAAAAGTGATACAACCCGAGTTACCCGAAAGGGAAAAGAGGTAAACCGAGATCCATATGGAATGGAGCTAAATGAACTTAAGCCCGAATTTAAGAAATGGGAGGAGCTACTTAGAGCCAACGTCATTAGCACCATAGGAAATAGGGATCACATAAACGCTTGCCTTTGTCACATGCTCTACAACTTGTCCACCCGACAACCATTCAACTTAGCCTACTACATAGCTAGGAGAATGATTGATATTCCAACTCAAGGATCGGTTGCTCTTCCATACGGGATGCTTCTCACCCGTCTCTATAGAAACTTCGCACAAATTCCACCAACTCCAAGAGGAATGCACCTTCACTATGAACTCATCCCTCACATCTTTGTACCTTTGAGTGATGCACGAGTTGCTAAGACTAAAGGCAAGAGAGCAAAACCTCCAACTCCATCATCTTCATCATCAAATAACTCCGAGGATGGTCTTCCAAGCTCTCATCTTCCACCACATGAGTAATTCGCGTCTCTTCCAGAGATTGAGAATGAATCAGCAGAGTTCAAGCAAACTAAGGGAATGTTCAAGTGCCTTGGTAGGATGATGAACAAGATTTACAAGAAGTTGGACAAATGAGGGTACTTTAAGGGGTGTTTGGAACAATGCATTATCGTCAATGTTTGACACAATTTGGTTGTTTTTATTATGTAGGATGATAATATAACTTAAAATAATGTCGTATGCTAACAAACTTATGCAGGGGGATAGCACAAGTATGCTATCAAATTTTACCCATTTTCACTATTATGTGAAAATCAAAAAGTCTTTCTCAAAATCTATGCTCCACTATGTTTATACATGCGTTATTTACTTTTCCTAACTAGAAATGTTTAGTATAACAGATTTTGAGAAAAATTTCAGGTTTCGGAAATGTCCCCGACACCTGAAAACGTACTCTGTCCATATTTCTGCACTCCACGGATCATACGGCACCATAATTTTGGTACCGTCAGTTATGCAAAATGGTACCGCCGTACCTGTACAGGCGGACCAGACGACACCCTTTTTAGGGTTCCGTCTGTGTAAGATTTTGGTGTCGTGGATCCTCCAGGTAATTTCCTGAATTTCGACTCTTTCGTGATTCCAAATTACCATCCATTGCTTATAAATCAATCTTAATTAGTTTACACTCCTATTAGAACTAGTATAATTCACTTAAGTATATAAGAAATCCATTTCCCACCAAAATTCAAAAATTTGAAAAATCCACCCAAAGAGCCCTTTGGCATAAAGGAAGGAACCAAATTTTTGGTACCTTCAAATCCGTGGGTAATCTGAATGTTAGGAAATTCCACTCACTAGAACATATTTATTGCAAATCTTTTCTTCTTCACTCCATCTCTCTTGTATGGATTGACTTAGGTGATATGACTAGCATTCAACCCACTTCCAAATCATTAGGAACCTCATCTCTTCAATGGTTTAACATCAAATCAAACACATTTCTCCACAATTTTTCACTTCTATAAATTGAGAGGTTTTACCATGATCATCCTCACACCTTCTTCATTCTTACTATCATCTAGCAAAGTAAAACCCAAGTCAAATATGACAAAATCCTCTCCAAAACCTTGCAAGAAGACCGCTAGAATTAGCGTTAGGCCTTGTTGCTTCGTTAACATTAGCTCCTCATCCGAGTCTTCTCCACTCACAATCTCATCTCCCATCCGAGATGACACAAGCCTCACCTTGGCTACACCAAATCAATCACACATTGTGATCACCACTCCACCACCTTAAAAAACACCAACTTCACCTCCACCGGCACCCATCCAAACATCCAAAACACCCTCACCACCTTCACCACCAAGGTCTCCAACTCTCATTCCTATGGAGTTATTTTCAACTCCACCAACTTCACCAAATCCTTTCCTAGAGGACTTGGATGACTTGCCTCCTAGGCCAAATCATCCACCACCATTGCCATCATTTGGCACAATTGAGCGGATTGCTCATGAGTCACCTCGGTCATCCCTTGACCCAAACGCCCCATTAGGGCCTAAACCTCTTCTCTTCCACCCCATTCACAAAGATATTCATGTTCCTTTGTATGGGGACCATCCACTTCCCTCATCAATGTCCCCTCATCTTGAGGACATTGAGGAGTGTATGTGGGATGCCAATCCCACTAGAGAGGAGATTCAAGCAGAACTTCACAACCTCCACCAATTCAAAGGCATGGTGGATTCTCACTTAAGTGAGACTATGCAAATGCAAAATGCTTTGCTTGCATCTATCATGACCACCCCAAACATCCCCAACACATCTACCATTCCACCACCACAACCTCCCCAAACATTCTATCCTCCTAGGCATGGTTGCTCAACTTGTGAGCAAACGGCCCAAACCGTGGAAAGGACCCGGGTTATGGTCCATGACTTCCAAGAGGAAATGAGGTTCATCCTCAATCATATCCTTGAGCGCCTCAACGTTCTTTCTCATCCACCATCTAACTAGGATGGTCATAGATTAGCATTTATAGTTCTTGTTTACTTAGGATTTTTTTTCTCTTTTTTTTTTATTGTACTAAAAACTCATCATTGTGTTCTCCTTTCATGATCTTTATTCATGACAATTTTACTAATGAATGATGTTTTTATTATAGTGTTGGTACTTTTACATAATGTTTGGAAATGCTTGTGAATGCTCATTATTACTAACATTCTTTTTGTAGCTTTATTTTCACAATCCATGTATCTTCCCATTAAACACTCAATTTAAGGGGAGCTTTGATCAAGGGGGAGATAATGGCTCGGGCTCATTACATTCCGCATCGCCTCTTCTTTTTGTTGAGACAAAAAGGGGGAGAAAATATAGAACTTGATTATATTTTGACTTTTCTGAAAAAGTCAACTGCATACTTTGACTTTCTGAAAAAGTCAACTGCATACTTTGACTTTCTGAAAAAGTCAAACATGATACTTCATTGGTAATACTTGACTTTTCTTAAAAAGTCAACTGCATACTTTGACTTTCTGAAAAAGTCAACATCATGCATCAACTAGTGAATTCTTTGACCTTCATAAAAAGTCAAACATCATACACTTGCATTATCATTCTCTTTTCAAGTTCTAAAACTAATATTTTTATAACTCTTGCACAAACTTTGTATCTTTTATAAAAATAAAATTTATATTTTGTCCTCAACAAAAAGGGGGAGATTGTTAATACAAATATCGTCATTAAACGTTATTTATAATTTTGATCTTTACCTAAGTTTTGTTAACGACAAAAGTAAATTTAATTTATAAAAGCTTAAAGCTTGTCAAGTTTAATAGATATTTAAACTAGCTTTTTCAAACAATATATTCATCATTCAAGCATTTACATTTGTGATTAGTGACATCTTGATATGACTCTAATCATTATGTATGATAGTAGTTTTTAGAATGTGTTAGGTTCTTAAAACCAAACACTACTTAAGTACTTGCATATTTCTAAAAATAGAAATACAACATATGACATCATGTTATGCATCATGGAAATCATTGGAAGATTTCATTATATATTTTGTGTGGATTTGTACTCTTCATATCTTGCACAATCTCACTCAGATATAGTTGACTTTAGCAAGATTTGATATCTTGGCTGTCAGACCCCCACGGTACCAATTTGGTACACGGGCGGAACCCTTTTAAGGGTTCCGTGGTCTGTGGACGCTCCTGTCCATTTTGGCTATAAATAGCAATGCCAAGCCAAGTTGTTTCTCATCCTTTTCCACTATACTTTCATACATATCTTCTCTCTAACCTTTCTAACTCAGTTTCATATCATATTAGTGATCTCTTTTGTAGCAAAGAAGATCAAGTTACATTCAAGCTTCAAACGAGAAGTTGGAAGTTTTGTTTGTTTAGTGTTGTATGATCTAG
This sequence comes from Chrysanthemum seticuspe, assembly GCA_019973895.1. Lineage (NCBI taxonomy): Eukaryota > Viridiplantae > Streptophyta > Magnoliopsida > Asterales > Asteraceae > Chrysanthemum > Chrysanthemum seticuspe. The sequence continues at coordinate 25,458,886 of BPTQ01000005.1, forward strand.
TGTTGATTCATACTTCATTGTTGTATTAAACCATCATAATCTTGTGAGTGTGAGTGGTTAGTATTTTAGTCCTCAAAATACATTGTGTGTGGGAGTAGTTGTACCCTTGGAAAGAACTCGACATCTAGCTTAGTGTCGGAAATAGTTTAAGCGAAGTGTAAAGGTTTTCTCCGCATGTGAAAGGAGCTTGTTGACTAGTGAAGTTAAACTCTCGAGTGTGAGACTCGGGGAGTGGAGTAGGGCAAGGAAATAGAGTCCTTGTAGACCGAACCACTATAAACAACTTGTTGTGGTTTGATCATTTCTTTCCTTATTTACTCTTTACATATTACTTGCATATTTCATCTACATATACAAAGATCAATATCAATTGATCTTTCAATAAGTTTCAAAAACAAAGTTTTTAATTGGTAAACTATTCAACCCCCCTTCTAGTTTTCTACATCTACCATGCAAGTTTATGTTTGATATTGCTGCTTCCATTTGCTATATTCTCTTTATGTTAGAAGGCCAATAACATAGTCATCCATTTTGTATTCACGCTCTTGTGGTGTGCTGTCTATTTGAGCCTTTATGGTGATGTACCTGTTGGTAACCTCTATTAACAAGTGGTGAATGATCAAAAATGGATATAGTTTGTGGTTGTGAAAAACGTATGGTAAAGGTATGTGGAAGAAATAACAATCAAAATAGCTATGTTGTTTAGTGCTAGCAACTTGTATCCTAGTTAACTGAAACGGAAACTAAACAAGTTCTGTTAAATTATAACCCAATAATGTAGTCATAAAAAAAGTTAAAGTGAAAAAAGTCGAATAACTAAACAACAAACAAGTTTTTGTTGTAAGTTTGCTCAACTTTAGTGTACAAACGACACTTGAATTTATAAACAATTCTTTACATTTGCTTTTCATCGATGTGGGACAAGGCACATACAAAACTAAAACTAAATTAATTTTAATCCTTTTTTCACATATTGCATCTTTAAAACTTTTGGTTTTGGTTTAGTAACGTCTAGGCTTAGAACATTTGAGCCTATGAAAAACAAAGTACATAAGCCCCAATTTTTCCTAATAACCTTTTTTAAGGTTTGCTTTTTATGCTTAATGTTTTTGGGCTTGTGATCCACGGTCAACATTTACTATGTCTTATACAGTAACACTGTATAAATCAAAAAATTTATTTATTTGTGTAATTTATGACCCATATCATGAAAAAGAGTTAAATAAAAAGAAATAATGTATATAAAGAAAAAGAAATCAAACAAGTTAGACACAACACACAAGTTTTTGTCGAGTCTAATATCTAATCATAAGAAGCTACAAAGAAAAAGTATGTGAGTTGTGGGCGTCACATATATGCCCCTATGAAGTAATGTATGGTGAATGCCAGTATGTCACGTCCACAAAGTTAAAGTTTAGTAAAATACATACAGTATAATAATCACAAACTAGAACTATCTTTTTCCCATAATTGTGGCTAAGAAAGAGTCCAAAAAAAATAGAAAGAACACTTTCGAGACCAACTGAGCATGTTCGATCAAGTACATGCATCATCCTTGCATGAGTGTGAGTAATTACTCTTTCGTTGAGACAAACTTTGATAGATCAGCCTCATGTGATCCACAACTATAAAAACCATATGACGTCTATAGAAAGTCGGTATAACTTGAGGCTGCAAAGAGATATGGTCCTTTGAATAGTGAATGGTAACATGCACATAATACAAAAAATAGTTGAGTGAAAATGTTTAGAAAAAAAAGCACAAGGACAATGCAACAAGTTAGTTTTGTTGCATTTGTAACTGTTATTTTAATATGTGAATGACCGTTGAAGTTATAAAAAGTTCATTACATTCACTTTCTCTCAATGTGGGATAATCTTTTGAAATAAATTTACAAACCATGTAGGAAAGTTTAAAAAGTTATAAGTACCAGATTTGATTTGAATATCTTTTGTCATTAGTGTATTCTTTTTAAATATAGGTGTTTGGGTCATCTTTCTTGTGTATTTACGTATCTATTTTAGTTCATGTACTTTCCATCCATGTAGGACAAGTTCTTGAAGTAAATTAACAAATCATCTAAGACGATTAAGAAACATAAAATCACAAGCAGCTTCAAAACCATGTAACATTGGTAATTTTATATCAGAATATCATATAGTTATTTGGGATAATGTAAATATAAATTTAGTTATTTTGTAGCTCAAAATCAAAACATATACTGTCTCTAACATAACTTTCAGTATGTACTAGTTCCACATATTATCATTATCTAATATTTTGATCATAAATATATTTTCTCTCTTTTTTTTTACTTTTTTTTTTAATTAAAAAAAATTAGGAGACAGCTAAATCTGATTAAGATAAAAACTTATTTGATACTTAAAAGTCAAAGAATTTTGTAGTAAAATAGTATAAAAAAAAACTGAAACAAGGAGAATCACAACCAACACGTTTTTGTTAATTGTTATGATTATCTCCTTGAGATTTTTCAACCACAAATGACACTTGAAATTATAAAAATTCATTACTTTTGCTTTCTATCAATGTGGGACATCTATTTGAACCTTTATAGGTATGTACTTGTTTGTAACCTCCAATACCTATTTGAACCTTTATAGGTATTTGAACCTTTCATTCATGAGCTGGTCTAATGGTTTTCTTTTGCCATTATTTTAGCCGCCTTCAAATGCATACCTCCATCAAAACTACATCTCTCAAAGAGCTTCTTCAAGAGCGACAAAAAGCTAAGTCTATACACTTCATGCCTGGTCTTCAGTTTATAAAGTTTCCCTCGTTTGTCACATTCGAAAGAAACCCCGAAACTAATCAGACTTTGTAGCTTTTTCCGGAGTAAGAAATGTTACCCGGCCGCATTTTTCATTATCTTGATAAATCCCATCGAGCCTATGGACTGCACAAATGTTGCTAGATGCGTGTTTCTCCAAAATAGACGACAAACACTCTTTTTCGTCAACATCATTTGGACCATGAAGAAATATATCAACTGGTAGACACTTCTCTCGAGTTCCAAATGCTTTATATCAGCACCAACATCAAAAAGAGTTATAGATGGGGAGACATGTCTGCCATGAAACAAACACTTCTCCGAACATTCATTTAGTAGCCACTTTCCATCACAGTCCATACTCAATTTACATACTCGGAAACTTGTTCCAGGTGTCAAGATGATGCAAATAAGTTGACTTCATTATGGTCAACATAAACTTCCAGCCTGACCCGATCATCATTAATGGTATCCTTAATGTGTGATAGAAAATACCCTGAACCCAAGTTTGACTTCCCACAAAACCATGTCAATCACATAGTTCCAAACCCGTTAACACCTTCCATTGCAGTTTTCGACTGTGATTTGTGGAATATCGAATGGATGCGAGAAGGATTTCCAAAGAATCTAAGTCAATAAAAGTGACATACACTAGGTACTGATTGGTCTAAAAATGGTAATGTATGTACAAGAAAAAGGCATGAAAACACCACCTTTTAACTACAATACAACACAAACCTGGTAGAAAATAAAAATTAAACAATTTTTTATGTCGTTTTAAGCATATTATATCGTAAAGACATTCGGCTATTGCTGGTAAATGAATTTTGTCATTTGTGCTTCATGTGTATCATGTTTTTGGGTATAAAGTTAAAATGCTCACTCGGTTTTTGTTTGGTTTTGACATGTTGAATTATTTAATAGTGTCTCGAACTTTTAGGCTTAAATTATCCGAGCCCATGAAAAAGAAAGTACATTAGCACAGTTGTTCAAGTATATTTGCTTATTAGAATAATAGGTTCATTTATTGTGCTTAATGTTTTTGGGCTTGAAATCCACACTTTATATCTACGTCTTGTGTTCCAGTTATATAAGAGTTTGATACCATAAATTATAACAAAAACTTAAATTGATACCATGTAAATTAACAGTTTAAAATGGTCGATGTTATAAGGAATAAAAAAGAGCAGAGAAATAAATTAACAATTCATGCTTGACACTACGTAAGATCACAAAGTAGATTAAAAACCAAGTGGAAACTTTAAAAAACTTATAAACTTTTTTATGTTAGGACTAGTTTTTTAAAAAAGCATCATAGTTGTCAAAAAACAAATTTCAGAGTAGCGAATTAAAAAAAAAAAAATACTCTTATGAACTCTAATGTTGACATTTTTGTCATTATGTGAGTAGTATGACATTTTTAACCTTCTAAATTACATAAATGATCCCTATAGGTTTGCGAAAATTGCATCCACCGTCCCTTGGCTGAATTACATAAATGGTGCCTGTCATTTGAAGAAATTTTTGGGAAAATTTTTTTTTGAAATTATTTCCAATTTTTTTTTTCTTCGTAATTTTTTTTCTAACCTTATATGGTGAAGGTGTAATCAAGTTGTTGAATCTTGTTATTAAAATTTAGAGAGATGGAAAATATTATATACTTGCCCATTGTAAAATTTTTACAGTTTGATGGATCAATGTTTTTTCACAGTGAAGATGAAGCAAATTTAGAACCCAGTTGATAGTTGGCCTTGATCATTGATTTTGTTTCCATATCAATAAAAGGGTGCTTTTGTCTTTTTAACATATTAAGGGTATTTTAGTCACTAAGCACTTCATATTGCCGGATTTGGTATAGATGATAAGGGAAATAAACTTGAATGGCCTATAAGTTAAGGTTCATAGATGGGTGGCCTTAGTGAAAAAATGTTAAAACTTGGGCGGCCTTCATGTATAAAATCCCTAAAAAAAACAATAAAAGAGAAAATGATTCACTTTTGAGCTTGAAATCACACTTTTGTGGCGCACCGTCTAACTAAGCCTTTATGGTTATGTACTTGTTTCTAACCTCTACTAAAAGTGTTGAATGAATCAAAATTGGTATAACTAAAAAGTTGCAAATATTATTTTTAGAACAATAGAGCTATTTTAATTGTTATATAACAGTTTGATATTACAAATTATAAAAAAAAAAACCTTAAATTCATACCATGTAAAATAACAATTTAAATTGGTCGTAACATGCGGATCATGAGGAAAGAGTTAAGTGAAAAAAAAATCCAGAAACAAAGTATATGCAACAAGTTTTTGTTGCAATATCTTTGTTATTAGGATAAATACTTGAATGACGTATTGGTATTTCCGAATCAATCTGCCACGCGGTGTTTTCACACTAAAGTTCGAGTTTTCACTTAGTAAAAGAGAAAATAACAAAAAAAATCCCTAAAATATGTACTTCCGGCGGGTTCAAAATTGTAAAAAAGTGATTCCGGTGGGTAGATACTTGGAATTGAATATCCGGTAAGTTCAAATAAAGGGAATAGTAGATATGGTTTAGGCCGTTATACTTCACGAATCACTGATTTTATGGGAATTATACAATTTTTCTGTTTTCGTGGGAAAATAACTATACCTTTGTTTTAGTTACTAGTTCCGGTTGATAGTTGACCCAAGATTTAAACGAAGTAGAAGTGACACTTTTTTGTAACTAGGTAGTTTGACATTTTTAAAATGTTACCCGTTCATATATTATAAAAGGTAGAGAGATTTAAAATTATTGTTCTAAGTTGTTGAACTAATGTGGAAGTGGTATATTCCAATCTTTTTTTTAATGCTTCTTTTTTTTTTAACCTTTATTAAAGTTTTTTTTTAAAAGGGTTTTTAAAGAAGTTTACTGTCCGTGGTAAATACATTAAGTC
>BPTQ01000005.1:25467326-25500305 GCA_019973895.1 Chrysanthemum seticuspe
GTAAAAGAACCAATGTAACACTGTTTTGCCACTACTGTTAACAGTAGCGATTTGTAAAAACCAGCGATCGATGAATTTAGTTAATCAATTAATCAATTAATATAAATATAAATAAATATCATAAAACGTCCAAGACCGGTGTACAGGAGCGGTTGGTCAGATGTGTAAAAAATGTCCTTCGACTTCATACGTCCAAAAAGTCTAAAAGGCCTTTTTTAGATGTACATATGATGTCGTTGGCGACAGGTTTTACACGTTTTGTTGATTTGTTCGGCGTTGTTGTAAGTTGGTTTCAAGTACGCGTAATTATGTAGGCAATTTTCAATGTATAAGCGGTTTCAAGTATGTAGGATTAATTATGTATAGCGGTTTCTCTTACTTATCATTTGCTTTTTAACGTAGATCGGTGCCAGTTGATAAAACCCACGGAAAAAACATACAAAACGACAAAAAAGGCACCCAAAATAGTTGACCGTGGCTAGATGCAATTTTTCGTTTACTATTCATTCTCTTTGGCGATATGTATTAATTAGGATGTATGAACTTTGGCGAATATGTAACTTTTAACGGATGTATTAATGCGCATGAACTTTGGTTGAATGTTGTTGCGGCTTGTTTAGTTGTTTTGCACATTTTGGACAGCGGTTGCTGTAGTATACATGTAGATTTTTTCCGGAAAATCTGAAAAACCTGCATACTTCAGCTTCCTGTAAAAAATGTGTAGACTGGTTGGCGAGGACATGTGGCCAGAACCTGCAAAATACTATAAATAAATATAAATATAATTAACTAATTAACTAATTGATTTAAGTAGCTAGCGACCAAAAGTGTTTAGCGATGACAATTGTCATCACCGTTTTGTCACAATGTAACCAAGAAAATGTCGTACCCACATTGTCCCCGCAAATTAGTTGAATTTGTCCTCGCCCATCACCTTAGCGACGAGGTACTAGCGACGACAGGTTAGCGTTCACTGTCCTCGTCAATTGGTGTTTGGCGAGGAGAGGTCCTCGCTAAATATGTGACTTTGTCTCGCAAATTAAACCAAAAGTCGTTGTATAGCTCGGACACGCTAGATACGAAAACGTTCGGTTTGGTATCTAAATGGTTTTGTGCTTCATGTGTGCATCTTGTTTTTGTGCATAAAGTTAAAACGTTTGGTTTTGGTTTGGTTTTAGTACGTTAAACTATTAAGACGCTCATTGTATTTTCTTTCGTCTTGGGTTTTTAGGCTTAGACCATTTAAGCCCTTTAGAAATAAAGTACATAAGCCCCAATTTTTCCCTATAATCTTGTTTATTACGGTTGGTTTGTTGTGCTTAATGTTTTTGGGCTTATAATCACAGTCCATGTTACAACTATATTTATTCGGAAAGGCCATGTTACGACTATTTGATCAGTAACCAATAAATGACGCCACTTTACATTCTATCAATGTGGGAAGAAAATTGAAACAAATTAACAAATCATGTAAGGCATCAAAGAAGCATATGTTAAATTTGTTGCATCATTATAATCTAATGTTTTGTAGTTATATTTCATATCTCGTAATGATGTTATATTTCTTCTGGTTGTTACTTGGTAACTTTATATCTGAATATCATACGGTTATTTGGGATGATATACATAAATATAATTTTAGTTATTTTGTAGCTCAAAATCAAAACATATTTTGTCTCTAACATAACTTTCAGTGTGTACCAGTTCCACATGGTATCATTATCTAATATGTATATTTTTTTTATTTCTTAAACTTGAGGAAACAGCTAATTTTGATCAAGATAACGACTTATTTGATACTTAAAAGTCAAAGAATTCATTCAAGTTGTAGTAAACATGCGTTATACGTGATCAAATACATCCCCAAGAAGTAATGCCTTCCAACAAAAGGACGAAGGGACATTTTCAAGACCGACTGAGACTGTTAGATCAAGTACATGGATCGTCCTAGCACAAATGTGACGACTCTTTCGTCGAGACAAACTTCGGTAATAAACCATGTAATCCATAGCTAAGAAACCTTCATAATGAATCTTTTGTGTATATCGACGAAACTTGTATCATTTATAAAGGGGGTCGAAAATGGTAATGATTAATCTTTAAGAGGTCCAAACTACTAAAACAAAATCTTAGCATTAATTTCTTTAACAAAATACACCAAGAATAAAAATGTTTGGAGGGGGCCATGGCCCTCCCTAGCCATCAAGAAGGTCCGTCCTTCTTTGTGTACGACACCAATAATATATATATCCTGTTGGGATTTATGAACTACGTTAACCAATTAACGTATACGAGTATGCAGCGGATATGGATCTAGTAATCGCAATTAGGTTAAACACATAGTTAATAAACAATTAATGAATAAAAGCTAAATTAGGAAACTAACCTTTCGTGGCAATTGAACGCAAGTGTAACGAACAAAAAAACCAGTACGAAACCCAAGTATCTAAATTAGACACCTCTACGAGTATCACACACAACACGAAAACCGTATACGTTCGATAAAGAAGCTAGTCGAGAACGTATTAAACCCAATCAACCTTTGACACACTTGAATATTACACGAACAATAAAACCCAAGAACACCTTCTCCTTTAACTGTCCGAGATCAGAAAACCAACCAAAGAAGCTTTTGCTTCTTACCCGATATCGGACAATACGTCCGATAAAAATTGCTTTACTGTCCGAGAAAGATCACGACCACGGAAAACAACGAAACCTCTTTCTTGCTACTGCTGATATTCGACTTGGAAACCAAGAGCAAGAAACACCAATCTATCAATCCTTAAACACTTGATTCGAAGCAAGTTTAAGATTGAACAAAATGAACAAAACCCCAATCGATCTTGTGAACTATCGACTGGAATTTGTAGCAAGGATAGAATCGGTTTAGGGTATAGTTTAGGTATGATAATGCGTGAGTTTGGTAGAGGGTATGTTTGCTTTTATACAAAACCAAACCGACCCTTGTCCAGGCCATTACTTTGTCGACGAGTTTCAAACGCAAACACCCCTTTGTTCTCTTTTGCCCGATGAGTGAAACCTAAGGCCCAAGGCATGTCCACTTTTGACCCAAGTCCAAACTAAAGATAGTCCATGGGCCGTTTAATGCAATCGGGTCAAGTAGCATGCATAACGGGTAATGCGTATTCAAGTATATTACGTTCGACACGTAACTCGTGTTTATCGTGTGTGCCCCTATAGGCTCACACACTTTTAGTGTTTTGTCATGTTTACAACTCCCACAAACCAACAGCTCCCACTTGGGAGTTGGTGTGTCGAATGGCACACAAAACTAACGACGGAAACGCCTAGCAAACGCTCTCACTCGCTTTTTAACTAGAAGTGTCTAAGAGAATAGTTTCATAAAAGTTTCTCAGTAGCATGGTCATTCAATGTCTTGTTGTAATCATCCTTTGTTATAGATATTGTTAAACCATGGATATGGATCTTAAATCATTCCATATAGTTTAACCATTTAGAATCTCGTTATAGATTTTAATTCAGATATACCAAATGTAATCAAGAATCATCTTGCATTACCCTTTGGGTCTGGCTAGACATTTATCTGATTAAATCTGGAGAGGCGCCATGGTATCTTTCTGCATACATATCAAGTGGAGTAACAAATCCTTTATTGACTACAAGTGTTGTGGATGCTGCTTCACATCATTCCGAAATATAGCCTTTATAACTACCTTATTCAGATAGCGTTTTGCGTATACTTACAAAAATGATATCCATACATAACAGAACTTACTTGCATCTCAAGTCTAAGGACGAAGATAACAAACCATTTTCAATATTTTACTTATGACAAGGATCCAAAAGTAAATGTTTGAAAGTTGGGGAATCCAATATGCATCTCTAGTGAATACATATGAGTTAGGTGGAGAACAATCCAAATTCTCGGTAGAATTATGACCAACACTCACATTTGCCTTATCATAACAATATTCCCATATTGTTAACCTGACAATGGACATATTTAGAATGATAAATCATTTTATGGATGAAACAGGCAAATATGGAATAACATATTATATGAATATAATAACAAATACCTCGTATCTTTATTAATCAGAAAATAATAACTGTCTTACAATTCCAAATCATCCAAATACTAATTAACACACAGTTTACATGAGACTACTAGCAGGTACCAAACCTATATCTCTAGTGAATTTAGAAAGCTTAGGATACTTCAAAGCTTTCGTAAATGGATCAGCTAGATTGTCATCTGTGTGAACTTTTAATATCTTCACATCACCCATTTCAATGGTCTCTCGAAGATAATGAACTTTAGCGCGATAATGTCTAGCACCTTTAGTGATTCCGCTTTCGTTAGCTATAGTTATGGCTCCAGTATTATCACAATACATATTTATGGGTTCTTCAATTGTGGGAACAATGTTCAACCTAGAAATGAATTTACGAATCCATATAGCCTCTTTTGATGCATTACAAGCAGCAATATACTCAGCTTTTGTAGATGAAGTAGCAAAGATACTTTGCTTTATGCTTTTCCAATCAACATCACCTCCATTTAGAACAAATACGTATCCAGTCTGAGATTTTAAGTCATCAGAATCTGTCAGATATCCAACATCAGTGTAGCAAGAAACCCTGAGCATCTTGTTCTTCCTTTCCTCCATTGATCAGAAACATATCCTTAGTATTGCATAAATACTTAAGAATATTTTTCACAACAGTCCAGTGAAGTTCCCCCAAATTCTGTTGAAATCGGATTGTCATATTCTGTGCGAACGCAACATCAGGACGAGTACATCTCACATCATGCATAATAGAGCCTATAGCCGAAGCGTAAGGAACTCTTTGCATGCGCTCTTTCTGAGCAGGTGTTTTAGCACCTTGTGATTTACTCAATTTAGGCTCTTTTTGCATTGGGATAGCGCCGCGCTTGGAGTTCTCCATACAAAATATCTTCAAGATTTTCTCAATGTAAGCAATTTGACATAAACCAATTAATCATTTAGATCTGTCTCGATAGATCTTGATTCCAAGAATATATGCAGCTTCTCCTAAATCTTTCATGGCGAAACATCTTCCAAGATAGGATTTTACATCTTGTAACATTGGAATGTTGTTTCCTATAAGCAATATGTAATCAATATATAGAATTAGGAAAGTGACATAACTCTCACTAGCTTTTTGATATACACATGGCTCATCTTGATTTTGAGAAAATCCGAATTTCTTAATCTCATCATCAAAACGTTTATTCCATTGCCTCGATGCTTGCTTAAGTCCATAAATGGAACGCTTGAGCTTGCGTACACGGTTAGGATATTTAGGATCAACAAAACCCTCAGGTTGCTCCATATAGACCTCTTCATAAAGATGTCCATTGAGGAAGGCAGTTTTGACTTCCATTTGCCATATCTCAAAGTCATAGAATGCAGCTATAGCTATGAGAATTCCTTATAGCTCTAATGTCTGCTATAGGAGAAAAGGTTTCTTCATAATCAATCCCGTAGGTTTGGGTGAAGCCCTTTGCTACAAGACGAGCTTTAAAGGTATATACATTACCATCCATGTCGGTTTTCTTCTTGAAGAGCCACTTGCTACCAACTGTCTTGCAGTTAGGAGGAAGCTCAACTAAAACCAAGACGTCATTGTCTTTCATGGATTGCATTTCCACATTCATTGCATCAAGCCATTTCTTGGATTCAGTATCTAACAATGCAGCTTTATAGTTAGTGGGTTCACCAAGATCCCCTAACTCATGTTCCTCAACATCAATCTATAAACACATATGGTAAGGAGCATGGCGTGTCCTAGTGGACTTTAGAATGGGAACAATATCACTTTGAGGTTCTTTAATTTCTTGATCATCCTCATCGTGATGAATGCTAGTTCTAAAGAAGGATTTGTATCTTCATCTTGAATTATTTCAAGATCTTCTAAACTCCCACTTGCTTCAAGATCCATTAGATCATTCTCAAAGAACTCAGCATTTCGAGCAACAATAACTTTGTTCTCAGATGTAAGATAGAAAGAATATCCCATAGTTTCCTTAGGGTATCCTACGAAGATACACTTAACAACTCTTGGTTCAAGTTTGTCATGTTTGGTAAGTGTATCACGCTTAACAAGTGCCTCACAACCCCAGACTTTTAAGTAAGACAGCTTAGGGGCTTGCCCATGACATACTACGTATGGTGTCTTTTCAACCTTCTTAGTTGGAACCATATTAAGAATGCGTGCAGCAGACTCAAGGGCATAATCCCAAAAGGACTTTGGAAGAGTAGTTTATTTCATCATAGAACGCACCATGTCAAGCAGGGTTCGATTTCTCCTCTCAGATACACCATTATATTGTGGAGTATAAAGAGGAGTTCGATGGGCAATAATCCCATGATCCTTTAGATGATCCAAAAACTCTTGACTTATATATTCACCTCCACGATCAGAACGTAGTAATTTTATGGTCTTCCCGAGTTGGTTTTCTACTTCCTTTTGAAACACCTTAAATGTATCAAACACTTCATGTTTATGTTTCAGCAAGTAAACATAACCATACCGACTATAGTCGTCAGTGAAAGTCATGATGTAATTTTCTCCTTGTCATGATGTGATTCTAAATGGGCCACATACATCTGAGTGTATAAGTCCAAGTAGATCTTTAGCCCTTTTCACTTGATGTGAATAAGGTTTTCTTGCCATCTTACCAGACATGAAAGCAACACATTTTTCAAGTGACTTAATGTCAGATGAGTTGAGAAGTCCATCGTGTTGCAACTTTTCCATGCGTTTCTTGCTAATGTGTCCAAGACGACCATGCCACAAGAGATCAGAGTCCAAGTTAGACTTGGCTCTTTTTTTGCTTACAGCAAACATAGAACTTTCATTTGTATTCGAACAAGACATATCAATTTCAAAAATACCATTACGAGGAATAGCAATAAAATAAACAACGTTATTCTTAGAAACTGAAATACCATTATTCGATTCAAAATGGTTAATAAAACCATCGTCATACAGAAGAGAAACTGAAATAATCCCCCTAGTAATAGAGGGAGCATAATGAAAATCATTTAAAACAATAACTAATCCGCCAGGGAGACATAAATGATAAATTCCAATGGCTTCAAATTCTGCCCATTGATCATTGCCCATGTACAGACTTAAAGCTCCTGGTTTCAGCTTCCTACTTCTCCTTAGACCCTGAGTATTATTACAGATGTGAGTACCACAACCAGTGTCATATACTAAGGATGATTTAGGAAAAGAGTAGAGTTCTATAGTTAAATATCTGAAGAACTAGCCGCAAGAGACTGTTTCTTCTTTTTTATTAACTCAGCGAGATACTGGGGACAATTCCTTCTCCAATGTCCTGTCTCACCACACTGGTGACAGGTAACTTCCTTCGCTGGATTATCCTTATTGGGTGGTGGAGGAATCTTGGGTTTGGAGGTAGAAGCATTGTATGGCTTATACTCAGTAGCATAACCAAACATGTTGTTTCCATTACCACGATTCCCCTTAGCAGCCTTAAACGATTTATTCTTCTTTTGGTTTTTATGGAACTTACCACCACTTCCACGTACATAATGTAGTGCAGGTGCAACATCTTTCTTTGGCAACGTCTGTTCATGTTGCTTAAGCATAGCATGTACTTCATTCACAGTCTTCCCCATGCTGTGCATATTAAAGTTCTGCACAAACGTAATGTACTCTTTAGAGAGACCGATGAGGATCAAACTAACTCTATAGTTTAGAGTAACTGGGTGACCAAGACGTTCCAAGTTGTCAATGTAGCTCTTCATCTTTAGAACATACGAGCTAACCAATTGACCCTCTTCCTGCTTGCAAGCGTGAAATTCACATGCAGTTTGTTGAAGCTCTTGTTCTGCTTGTTGGGAGAACATAGACTTCAACTCCTGAAGCATGTCATAAGCACCAAGATGAGTTAGATTTCGTTGGATCTCTAACTCCATGGTCATGAGCATGAAGGCATCTATATCCTTTGAGCCTTTGACCTAAGCAGTGTGAGCTGCAAGGGCCTCAGCAGGGACAGGGTGGCCAGGAGTAGCAACAGGTGCTGCAGGTATAGGATGCTCCAAATAAGTTTCCTTATCTTCAGCTGATAGTATAATGCGAAGCTGGAGATACCAATCAATGAGTTAGGTCCAGTGAGTTTTTGTTTCTCAAAGAAACTCCTGAGTACCGAACTGTTTCCAACTGAAGTAGTCATCTACAATTTTGAAAAGTCCAAATAATTAGTAGCTTCGATAATTACATTCTTAAAAGAATTAACTACCCAATTAATTACTAATAAGACTAAGATCTATCTTGCACTCCCACTTAATTACCAGAGGTCTGACCAGTGCGTAAAAAAATGGGACAAGAGGTAAGCGACGAGCGTTAATTGCATAATGCAACTCTTAGACTTTATGAGACTGTTTAAGGCATTAGTATCAAGTAATCTATACTACTATATAAAACATTTGGGACTTTCTAATATAAGAAGTCTTAAAAAAATTAAGACCAAAAACATTTCCTTAATAGGAAATTAAAGAGTCATTAGTCAATGAGATTTGAATTGTCTGAATTTCATTTGAATGTCTTAAAGAGGCTAATTCGTAACAGATATCTTCCATTCAACATGTTTAATGAAAAAACAAAACTGCAATATAATTTAGAAAAAAACGCCTAATCATTAATACATTTTTAATTCATGCTTTTAATCTATACTATAAGTTATGGGATATAAATACCTACAATCAACAACACAACCACAAGCAAAACACTCAGTATCTCACTCCCCATCTCACGAGATCAACATCTTCCCAAACAAAAACCGGATACCCGCCGCTGCATTGCGCGGGTACCCTTCTAGTAATGTCAAAAGCATGTTAGTTCTCATCTTATGCCTCGGGTTCAAGGTCTGACCAAGCCAACTCGAGATAAGTCGACCAAGTATGAATGTGTAAAAATAACCAGAGGTCTGACCAAAGCGAAATAATTACCATGGGTTGGAAAGGCCCTTAGGTCTGACCAGAGAAGTCAATCCAAATGCTCGTGTTCATAGTTGGACAGCATAAACTTAAAATTAACAAATAGGTATGCACATATAAAGGTGGTAAAAGTCGTGTACAAAGAAGCATGCAAAAAAACTTTGAAACACTAATTTTAAAAACTTTTGGTAATGACACTGTAGTGATCATCGTGGTCCACGGTAGCTCCAATCATCCTTTCGGTGTGACTATGCGCACCTCTTTAAACCCCCTTTTTAGTTTGTTCTAGTGGGTGAGTCGTACATCCCAAGTGTCCATAGAGTCTAGTTTTTAAATTCTTGAAAACGTGTTTCATTATATTAGGGCACTTTAGTTTACAAAAACGATTTTCCACAAATCAAATAGCATGTCACAATTATGCATTATATTTAGGCGAGTAAATAAAGACCAATATTAATGTTATGGTTACGATATGTATTATTCCATATTGCATGCAATTAGGTGTCAAAGCAAGTAACAATAATGCACATATAGGAATCACAAACATATTAGTATAAACATCAATATATAAACACATATTGTTTTGAGTTCTCTTGCGAGTCTTCCCCAAACAGAGAACCATAAGACCGTCACTAGGATACAATACCTAGATCGCCCCATACATCGCAAAAAGCAATTGAATGGGTATTGTGGCTGGAAAACACATAAAAAGCATGGCAATCTCAATTAACAAGTAATTACGCAATTTTATGTATTAATAAACAATATGTCATTCTAATTATCATTATAATTCTAATTAATAATTAGTTAATTCTAATTAACCTTTGATTCTAATTAACAAGTTATTCTAATTAACAAATTTAATTCCAATTAATAAATTAATTCTAATTAACATGTAATTTTAATTAACAAATTAATTCTAATTATCAATATAATATAATTTGTGTGTGACTAGTTATTTTTTAGACTAAAATACACTGTTGGTCCCTAAACTTGGCAAAACGCTTCGTGATGGGACAAAACTCGGCTCTATCATCGCCAGAGGTCTAAACCTTGGCCTTTAAATGCCAAAATCGTCCTTTGACCAGGATTGACATAGTCAAACCTAATTTTCTGGATTTTCTTCGAGGGTATAATAGACCATTCACATTTTTGACCCAACCTAGTTACAATGTAACCCAACCTTCAACCATATATGTATCGGCTACGACCAACATTGAACCCTAAAATACAATCAACACATATTCTACCCAAAGCAAAAAAAAAAAATAATAAAAAATAAAAAAAAAATAATGGCACAAAATGATAAGGGGAAGGCTTTGTTGAGTTCGTTGAGGAAAGCAGACTGCCCAAATGAAAAGGGTTTGGGTGTTAAGAAAGAGAAGGAAGAGGCTAACATCTTGTTATCAAAGTTTAACGATTTGGGAGAAAGGATTAAAAATCTGGAAATATTGTTTAAATATCTTAAGGAAAGGAATGAAAAGAAGGAAAACGATGATAGGGAGAGTTGTGTGTCTAGCTAAGTGTATGTTTAGATGATAGTAAACATTTGTTGTTCTTGAGAACATGAAATCGATGAATAAAAAATTGGGTTCTTATTTAAGTAATTGTGTTTGAAATCGTTTTGCATTTCTTAATAGGTTTGACTTACCCAAGTCATACCACAATAGTAAGTTACAATTTGTTGCCTTTCATAAGTTTCTTTGACTTGGGAAGTCAAAATTCAAGATGTTACAATACACCATTGTTAATACATTGTTGTTTACTGCTAAAGTGTTTGAATTTTCAACCCGTTTTCTAAACCACTGCCTCTAATTTTGCTGATACGGGGGTGTTTGGTTTTGCTGTAACAACTTTTGCTGATAAAAGGGGCTGTTTGGTTTAACTGATACAAGGGGGTGTTTGGTGATACATTATGATTTAGTGCTAAACTATTTGCATTTTCACCACATCTTTTTAAACTATTGCCTTTGCTTTTGCTGATACAAGGGGCTGTTTGGTTTTGCTGATATAAGGGGATGTTTGGTTTTGTTGATACTAATTACACTAAAATACACCCAATATCACAATACAAGAAGAGATTAAACAACACATAACCCAAATGATATTTTATCATTAATAAATTCTGTTAAACATCATAAACAACTACATCAAATCTAATTTACATACCCTTTTTAGCAACCTATATTCCCAAAACTATCACCCAAAAGACTGCCTTTATCTACCCTATGGAAAACCTAAAATTCAGGCATTATGTTAAGCCATTTTCTTAACAAACTCTTGGTTGAACTGAATACCTTCATCTGTTTGACCAACAATCTGTATGAGTTGGGCAAGTTGCTTTGTGTGCCTCGACTGGATTTTGGTCAGCGCATCCACACAGTCAAGCGCAATTTCACGAGGTCCCAGAGCTTGATTCTCTTCTATCAGCTCCCTACGCTTGATGATTCCTGTCTTCAGATGCTGAATGCACTGAAGAACTAGCTTTTTCAGAATCCCTTCTTGGGCAACCTCTTGTTCAAACCAGATAGCCATACGATCATTCAAATTTGGTGAATCGGCAACCTCCATGAGTTCGTTTAAAATGGGGAAATCTGCCATTGGAAAATTGTTTGTGTGTAGAAAAAGTGGTAGATGAGTTTATCGTTTGGTGTGCACTAGTTAATATCGTCTCCAGCAAGAGACAGTCAAGGGTCTAATAGTTACTTATTTTTCACACTCGGTCCCTGAATTTGTCTTGGTTGTCGTTGTCATACTTAAAACTCCCGCCCAATAATCACTTTAGAATACACAATTGGTCCCTCAAGTTGCCAACTTACGTAAAACCATTAGAAGTTTGACATTGTTAAGTCAAACTTCTATAACATATCAAATTATCAATTAACTCCAAAACAAATATTGAGTAATGGTTTTGCAATATTGACTTTACAAAGTCAAATATTGAGTAATGGTTTTGCAATTTTGACTTTACATAGTCAAAATGCAAAGACACAATACAGTCATAAGACAACCTTAGATCTTGGACAAGCCCACAAATATCTAGAAGAAGCTGTAGCATATCTTCATACCAAAACAGCACCACAAGAATCAATCAGAATGAAGAAACTCCACATTCCTAAACTCTCCTTAATACTATTCTATATACTATTGAACATTCCACTAGCCATCCTTATCATCAAACTTCAAATACCATTCCGCCTTTTGCACTTAATCTTCCAAAGGTTTTCAATCCTTCTGACATTACGACTCTCCTTCACAGTTAACCCATTCACCATTTTCAAGTATTGAATAACTAAAGTAAACTGGAAATGTAGTTTTACTTGCTACAATAAAATTAAAATGCTAAATGAAAGTTTGACTTTCGAATGTCAAACTTTCATCACCTACAATACGCACAAACAACAACATATAAACAATCTAATTTTAAGAAAACCATATAAACAATTACTGTACCAAATTACCAAAACTATTTTGCAACATTAATTGTCATAGGGTATTCAACCCTAACATAAACTACAACCACTCAAAGAAATCTACCACGGCTGTGGGGGAAGCTGTTGGGATATAAAAAGTCAAAGTGTTGAAGAGTCAAAGTGTTGAAGAGTTAAAGTACTGAAGAAGTCAAAGTACTGCTAAAGTATAAAGTCAAAGTACTGCTCGATTCATCAAAGTATTACATGCTTAAAGGACTGATATGCAAAAGCGTTAAGGATCATTATGTAATTCTAGAATGTTCTTAGATTAGTATAGTATTACTTGTCGTACAAGGTTACAAATTGTAAACCGACTAGGGTTATCCTTAAGCCTATAAAAGGACTCCTAGGTTGGCATTAGAACGTATGTGTTTTTAGAGTTTTAGAGAAGTACGACATTAGAGTTTTAGAGTTGTTAAAGAATCTGCATAACAAGCAGATTCAGAGTTAATAATAAAATCGTTGAAAGTTAAAGTTAATTCTTCTTAGCTTTGTTAAGTAAATTCCGCATACTTAATAGAGTTTGCTCAGTGTTTCATTGTTAATAACTTAGGATTTATCCGAGGTTATTAAACCCTTAACAAGCTATATAAGTTAGTTTGGTTAGAGTACATCGAACCAACAAGTGGTATCAGAGCTTGTGTGGAAACTCTGATTAAGAAGAAACCCTAATAAACGATTTAACCACAAACCCTAAAGATGTCTACTGAAGCTGCACCACCACCATCCATCATGTAACACCCCCAAAAATGACTCAGCGGAAGCATACGTGTATTGGGGTGCTACTAAATTGGTATCACAACACAAGCATAGAACAATTGGTTTTTCATAAATAAACTTTTATTCATTTCTTAAAAACAATGTTTACATTATTGATTAGTGCGGAAAATGGCCCATCATAAACGAGTGGTCCCAATACATAAATCAGAGTCATCTATGACCATGCCATGCCTTTGCCTTGCGCCTCCAAAGATAAGCTATCACATCAAAACCTGAAGATACATGCTAAAAGGGGTCAGCTTACGCTGGTGAGTTCATAGGTTTATTTAAAAAGGAATTCAGTACACTGTTTCGAAGTTGGTTTTTGATGATCATTACGTCTTGCATAATGTCATAAAGTTTATGATTTCAATTCATAAAAGGATTTCATAAAAGAGATTTCATTAGTGTGCCATAAGTAGGGTATATGTACATTACAACGAATATAATGTCATATATTGAATCTGTTACGCTAGCACTAAGTTCATGCAACCGAAGCTACGACTGTTCCTGTATGCACAAGGAAGTCATACAATTAGTGAGCCCATGGCGAGTGTTTATCCCAATACACTCGGTCCCGGCATGTTATATGTTTCGCCTTGACCCAAGCGGGGTCAACCGAACAGAGGAGTCACCCTCAATAGATCTATTTATAACATTCGCGCTTCCCAGCAGGAATTGACGGTTCATGAAGAGGGCAATTTGTGATCTAAGGACTTAGGCTAAGCTGCGTAATATTCTGGGTCAAACATTTTGGTATGCTCTATAAAACATCTATGTATGATGAAAACTTTAAACATGTAAAAGCATAGTATGCATGGAATGCACAAGTGAAATGATTTAAGTAAAATGAGCATGTATCTTCCCCCAAAACAAGTTTAAAGCAGTTAAAAGTAGGGGCTATGAAACTCACCTTGGCATTGTGCAATATGAAGTCTAAAGAGAATTAAATCAAGGAGTGATAGTGCACGGCTCCGACACGCAACCTAATTAATACGGCATGTTTAGTCTTTATGTTTAAGACCCGATAAAGTTTAACTAACTTTATAAATTTTCAAATGTTTTTGTTGTTGTTGTTGTTGTTTATGTGGCATCATTTATCTTAGAACAATTTACAAGGAATTGGGTGGATTTTGGCTTATGAGAGTATAATTCGTAAAGAATATCGAAGATGAAGGCGATTATGGTCTAATGAAGACCAAACGATAATGTACGGAAAAAAAATAGTACTCTTATAATAAGACGTTGTCGGTGAAAATGAAGTGATATATATATATATATATATATATATATATATATATATATATATATATATATATATATATATATATATATATATATATATATATATATATATATATATATATATATATATATATATATATATATATATATATATATAATATATATATATTAAGTGTATATATATATTTAAGCCATCTAGTATAAATGTATTTATTTTAAAAAAGGTTAAGCCTTAACTTAATTTAGGTGTATATTATATTAGAAGTATAAAATGGAGATTTTTAATAAATATATTCCAAAAACTAATATGTTTCGGAAAATTGTATATAACTTGGAAAATTACAATATACTTTTTCATGGAATGTATTTAGTTTGCGAATTGGAAAATAGTGAAATGTTTTTAGGATATTTGGCATGAACCAAGTGTATATTTTCTATTTATTCAAGTTGAGGAAATGTCAAAAGTTGTATATCGAGTTTATTACCGGTTGCTAATATTTGAAAAAAATATATGTTTTCCAAGTTTATGTCTTCATCTAGTATAAATGTATGGCATTTTCAATCTAGTTGTAAGTAATACAAGTACCTCATTATTTTATGTCAAAACTCGTTTATATTAGATATTTGTACTAAGTTACAATACATACAAGTGATGTTGATGTTTCGAGGAGTTGTAGGAAATAATATGTCGCGTTTGCAAATAGGAATGTCGAGTGCAAATGATGAGTCGAGACGAGTCGAATGAAAACGACTCGTGTAGTTTACAATAAGACGGACACTGATTCATTTGACACATCACCGATAAGTCGTGGACCCGAGAAGTTGATTAGTACTCAGTGCGGGCTGCGACGAAACCAAACGGACTCTTAAATGAAAACTGGGCTTCGGCCCAGTTCATACACATGCTCAAAAATAGTAGGATGAGTCCTTGCCTTTGCTTGACCAAACGCACATGTTAACAGTGGGTTTTGAGCCCAAGAGCACTTAGCAAAACTTTTAACCTGGGAAGTTTCTTTGAGGGAAGTGTAAATCCAAATGTAGTTTTAAACTAAAACAAAGAGTTATTTATCGAGACTATTATGAGTCTTTTTCGAGACCCATTGCTAGACAATACGACGACCACCTTCGGGGTGTCTTGGTGACTCGAGCATACTTAACGAAATGCTTTTGTGACTTGATTACACACCCCCATATAGACTCCCTTGAGTCTGTTGGTATAGGAACGACAACAAAATAACAAAACCCATACTCGACTAGTGATTTCAAGGTCGGGTACAACCCGTGGCCTTTTTACTCTTGTGGTTACGGGGTTTCTTAAGTCCACACAAAGTGATCAAAACGACCCTTTTGAGTGTCCTTATACTTCTACAAACGCAAGACTCGTGTGAATTTTACGCGGACACTAGATTAAAGCAACGTAATTATAATAAGTCACATTTGACTAATGACTAGTGAATTCGAGTACTTCTCGACTCAAATGAGGGTCTCGACTCCACCATACCCTTATGAGCCTTGATGGTTGTTCAGGACAACGCATAAAACCAGTACCTCGATGGAGGTTCTAAATTTTCAGGCGAGACTAACACCGATTACAAGCAACAGATTTTAGTCCAGAACACACGTACGCTGAATAGGCTGGGAAAATTAAGTCGATATTAAGATAAGCAAATTAGCAAGTTTTAACTTATGTTTTTACCACACTATATCATCATTCATGACTTAATCCATTTTTTTTTTAGAAAATCGTGCTTGTTTTCTTTTGAGTCCTTCGTTAACAACAACAACAACAACAACAACAATATGTATATCAATATTAACCAAATCCCTTTTATTGATAATAACAGAAAATTTATAATTTCGACTTAGACCAAAGACATTACAAACTTAGTGGATTCAAAAAGAGATAAATAACAATAAATGTTTTCTTACAAAATAGATGAATTCCGAAATGACAAGCTCAATTGGAGGGGACTCAGGACGAATTAGAGCGATTGACGAGTGGAATAGCTTCCTTATGCATCCGGTAACAAAACCCCTTTATCAATTTCAAGAAGCCCTTTGTTTTGAGAAACCCTAATTATTAAGAACCCTAATTACTTGTGTGTTGTGATGAGTGAATAAACATGTTTCAAGACTTGAATAGGTTTATAGATGAATAAGGAGAAGGCTTGAAATCTCCTTTCTTGGCTCTTGAATGAAGATGAGCTATTCTTGGCTCCTGTCGCCCTCTTGTAGCCGCTCTCCAACACATCACGTGATGTCTAACCAGGTAGGTTTCTATTTTGAGATGGCTAGACTTGCCTTTGATCTTTTCAAAAGAGTAGGAAGCACCTATATTGGTGTTTGTCTGGTTTTTGGGAGGCGCATGCGTGTTTCAGAAGAGAGAAGGATAGGGAAGGGGCGGATAGGTAGAGTAGGAGTAAATAAAATTTATTTTGTTTTATTATTAGACACAATATAGATTGTACCCCGTGTTTTGTCGAATCTTCGAGTAAACGTACCTTCCCGGTACCCGAAAAATGTAGGAAATATATATTTGGAAACGATTTCTTAAATGTAATAATATGACATTATTATTACGTTGAAATTTGATTATAATTGTTTGCCGTTATTTAATTGGTGTCGGAATGCGCGCGATGCCGTGACTTTCTAAATTCTCGAGATAACTTCTCGTTTTCTTTCGTAAATTATTAGTGATTGATAAAAAGTGTATTTTTCTCTTATCTCAGTATTTATTTTTAGTCTTGTATGCTACTGCGCTGCAGTATGCGGAATAACTAATGGATTAAGCTTATGTATGCTTAAATTTTAACTTGGACAATAATAAATTTCACAGATACTTTGTGGGTAAGTATTGTAAGTGCGGTGTCTTATTTCAAACGGAACGAAATGACCTCTCGTTTTTATATTTTAGATATTGGCATTTTGTCGGAAAATAGTTGATTTGAATTTTCTGACGCGATAAATATTATTAAAATAATCCAAAATTTTACGGGTTGTTATTGTCTACCCACCTTACAGGAGATCCGTCCCGGATCTCAATTTACGTTATCCGATAGGGTGTCGGAAACGAGGTGATGGTATTTGGAACAAGTTTTGAATTGTCCCTAGGTTGTTTCTAGGGTTCCCTCTTTGGGTATGGGTACCTAGGTGTCATATCAGCAGTACATCCTCTATCTGAGGAGCCATGATTTTCTGGAGTAGGTTCATTGGGTGAAAGTTTTAATTCTTGATGTTATAAGGTTTCACTATTTTGTTAATGTGAGAGTCTCTAACTTCTCACGGTACAACGTACCCATTTCTGGTGTTTAATGGTTCTAAAGTATATGGGTTGATTTTTAAGGTTCGCTATGGGTTTGTGTGCTTTCTTCTTTAAAGGGTGAAGAAGCATTTGTTTTCAAATTCCTCCTTCGACTAAATGTTCATACAAGTTTGACTAAGACTAGATTTTAAAATCGATAACGTGTAAAAATGACACATTTTATAAAAGATTGTAAAACCGATTCTAAATTATGGGGTGTACAGGGAAATTTTGCGAAACTTTTAGTGTTTCAGCATTTTGTCTTATTTTAACGAGGGATTTGGAAAGTATTATTGTTGGATTTAAAAAGGGAAATTCTCAAATTTGGAAAATATATTGTAGCAAGAGTATGTAGCAGGATATAACATTTACTCATAGCTACGAGTAGGGTTTAGTTGTCTAAGTTGGGTAAGAATGGAGATTTAATAGTTGATGAACCTCATGGTTATCTATGGTTTTAGGTAGAGGTGTAGGATACATCCTAAGGTCAGGCTTAGCTATCAAGGAGGACATTGATCATTTCTGTTTATGGGGTATTAATTTAAAACGCATTTTGGGTAAATAAGTAACCAATAGAGTGGTTCAGGAATGTTTTTCAAAGTATTAAGGAACACTTTATTTTGGTAAGGTATGGGTAGAATTGTAGTTTACTTTATGGTGAAATGGTAAGGTGGTAATTTGGTTAGTAGATTGATTCATGAAGTATTATGGTTATAATGGTTTGAGGGATAATCGGAAATAGCTTGTATGACAACTCTTTTGTTTGTAGGAGAGTGACAAGGTAGGCACGGTTATTCTTAAAAGGTATGTGGAGCTTCTAGGTTTTTAAATTCTCAAGGTAAGACGTAAAGTTTTCAAGTTTCAGTGGGGTTATAGGTCCTCTATCGTGCTCTTCTAGATCTTGCCAAAGGTTTATTGTATTTTCTCATAGGTGCTATTGAAAGGTTTCTCCTAGAATGGTTTGATTGTCCATGGAGTGTAAGGTGTGGGGTAGGAGTGACTATCACATAACCCGATTGTGATATGGAATTATAAAGTTTATGATTAAGAAGTAGTATGACGCCAGTGAGTGGCTTATGATTAAGAAATATTGCGATGCCAGTGAGTGGTTTATGACTAAGGAATGACAGTGAGTGACTTGCGATTAAGGAATGTCAGTGAGTGACTTGTGTTTAGGAAATGCAGTGAGTGGTTTATGATTAGGGTATGCCGGTGAGTGTCTTGTGATTAGTGTATGCCGATGAGTGGCTTGTGATTAGTGTATGCCGATGAGTGGCTTGTGATTAGGGTATGCCGGTGAGTGTCTTGTGATTAGTGTATGTCGATGAGTGGCTTGTGATTAGTGTATGCCGATGAGTGGGTTGTGATTAGTGTATGCCGATGAGTGGCTTGTGATTAGGGTATGCCGATGAGTGGCTTGTGATTAGGGTATGCCGATGAGTGGCTTGTGTTTAAAGGATAGTGTGACGCCAGTGTGTGGCTTCAGGGTAACCGTCAATGTGTGATTTATTGAAATGTTACATGTTTATCAAAATATTATCATCTTCTCTCTGGACATAAAGCTATTATAACTATCCTAAGTACTGCAAAATTCACCTCTGAGTCGGACATAGGTGATCAGGCTATGTCCCACTGTCCCTGGTTGAATATAGGTGATCAGTCTACATTCACCCGAGGTTCAATGAATTTTGAAATACTTAGCTTAGTTACGCTAGTAATATGTCACAATACTTTTAAAGGTTGTCTTGAAGGATTAGAACAATTATTCTCTTTGTGTGAGGGAAAAGGTGTAGTGCAGTGATACGTAATTATACGTATAGGGAAGGTAATTATAACCTACAATGAAACTAGGTGAGTAGTGATAAAACATGTATCTTATCAAGTATGATCTCAGCAGGATCATAAGTGAGGCATCAGCTCGGCAGGCAGGCACGTGTCGGTCATAGGGTTAAGTTTTTGTAAAAGTGGTTATAGTCTAGGTTTTAAAAATTGCCCAGTTCTCTATAACCTAGGCTCTGATGCCAATCTGTAACACCCCCAAAAATGACTCAGCGGAAGCATACGTGTATTGGGGTGCTACTAAATTGGTATCACAACACAAGCATAGAACAATTGGTTTTTCATAAATAAACTTTTATTCATTTCTTAAAAACAATGTTTACATTATTGATTAGTGCGGAAAATGGCCCATTATAAACGAGTGGTCCCAATACATAAATCAGAGTCATCTATGACCATGCCATGCCTTTGCCTTGCGCCTCCAAAGATAAGCTATCACTTCAAAACCTGAAGATACATGCTAAAAGGGGTCAGCTTACGCTGGTGAGTTCATAGGTTTATTTAAAAAGGAATTCAGTACACTGTTTCGAAGTTGGTTTTTGATGATCATTACGTCTTGCATAATGTCATAAAGTTTATGATTTCAATTCATAAAAGGATTTCATAAAAGAGATTTCATTAGTGTGCCATAAGTAGGGTATATGTACATTACAACGAATATAATGTCATATATTGAATCTATTACGCTAGCACTAAGTTCATGCAACCGAAGCTACGACAGTTCCTGTATGCACAAGGAAGTCATACAATTAGTGAGCCCATGGCGAGTGTTTATCCCAATACACTCGGTCCCGACATGTTATATGTTTCGCCTTGACCCAAGCGGGGTCAACCGAACAGAGGAGTCACCCTCAATAGATCTATTTATAACATTCGCGCTTCCCAGCAGGAATTGACGGTTCATGAAGAGGGCAATTTGGGATCTAAGGACTTAGGCTAAGCTGCGTAATATTCTGGGTCAAACATTTTGGTATGCTCTATAAAACATCTATGTATGATGAAAACTTTAAACATGTAAAAGCATAGTATGCATGGAATGCACAAGTGAAATTATTTAAGTAAAATGAGCATGTATCTTCCCCCAAAACAAGTTTAAAGCAGTTAAAAGTAGGGGCTATGAAACTCACCTTGGCATTGTGCAATATGAAGTCTAAATAGAATTAAATCAAGGAGTGATAGTGCACGGCTCCGACACGCAACCTAATTAATACGGCATGTTTAGTCTTTATGTTTAAGACCCGATAAAGTTTAACTAACTTTATAAATTTTCAAATGTTTTTGTTGTTGTTGTTGTTGTTTATGTGGCATCATTTATCTTAGAACAATTTACAAGGAATTGGGTGGATTTTGGCTTATGAGAGTATAATTCGTAAAGAATATCGAAGATGAAGGCGATTATGGTCTAATGAAGACCAAACGATAATGTACGGAAAAAAAAAATAGTACTCTTATAATAAGACGTTGTCGGTGAAAATGAAGTGATATATATATATATATATATATATATATATATATATATATATATATATATATATATATATATATATGTATATATATATATATATGTATATAATATATATATATAATATATATATATTTATTAAGTGTATATATATATTTAAGCCATCTAGTATAAATGTATTTATTTTAAAAAAGGTTAAGCCTTAACTTAATTTAGGTGTATATTATATTAGAAGTATAAAATGGAGATTTTTAATAAATATATTCCAAATACTAATATGTTTCGGAAAATTGTATATAACTTGGAAAATTACAATATACTTTTTCATGGAATGTATTTAGTTTGCGAATTGGAAAATAGTGAAATGTTTTTAGGATATTTGGCATGAACCAAGTGTATATTTTCTATTTATTCAAGTTGAGGAAATGTCAAAAGTTGTATATCGAGTTTATTATCCGGTTGCTAATATTTGAAAAAAATATATGTTTTCCAAGTTTATGTCTTCATCTAGTATAAATGTATGGCATTTTCAATCTAGTTGTAAGTAATACAAGTACCTCATTAGTTTATGTCAAAACTCGTTTATATTAGATATTTGTACTAAGTTACAATACATACAAGTGATGTTGATGTTTCGAGGAGTTGTAGGAAATAATATGTCGCGTTTGCAAATAGGAATGTCGAGTGCAAATGATGAGTCGAGACGAGTCGAATGAAAACGACTCGTGTAGTTTACAATAAGACGGACACTGATTCATTTGACACATCACCGATAAGTCGTGGACCCGAGAAGTTGATTAGTACTCAGTGCGGGCTGCGACGAAACCAAACGGACTCTTAAATGAAAACTGGGCTTCGGCCCAGTTCATACACATGCTAAAAAATAGTAGGATGAGTCCTTGCCTTTGCTTGACCAAACGCACATGTTAACAGTGGGTTTTGAGCCCAAGAGCACTTAGCAAAACTTTTAACCTGGGAAGTTTCTTTGAGGGAAGTGTAAATCCAGATGTAGTTTTAAACTAAAACAAAGAGTTATTTATCGAGACTATTATGAGTCTTTTTCGAGACCCATTGCTAGACAATACGACAACCACCTTCGGGGTGTCTTGGTGACTCGAGCATACTTAACGAAATGCTTTTGTGACTTGATTACACACCCCCATATAGACTCCCTTGACTCGACTAGTGATTTCAAGGTCGGGTACAACCCGTGGCCTTTTTACTCTTGTGGTTACGGGGTTTCTTAAGTCCACACAAAGTGATCAAAACGACCCTTTTGAGTGTCCTTATACTTCTACAAACGCAAGACTCTTGTGAATTTTACGCGGACACTAGATTAAAGCAACGTAATTATAATAAGTCCCATTTGACTAATGACTAGTGAAGTCGAGTACTTCTCGACTCAAATGAGGGTCTCGACTCCACCATACCCTTATGAGCCTTGATGGCTCTTCAGGACAACGCATAAAACCAGTACCTCGATGGAGGTTCTAAATTTTCAGGCGAGACTAACACCGATTACAAGCAACAGATTTTAGTCCAGAACACACGTACGCTGAATAGGCTGGGAAAATTAAGTCGATATTAAGATAAGCAAATTAGCAAGTTTTAACTTATGTTTTTACCACACTATATCATCATTCATGACTTAATCCATTTTTTTTTCAGAAAATCGTGCTTGTTTTCTTTTGAGTCCTTCGTTAACAACAACAACAACAACAACAACAATATGTATGTCAATATTAACCAAATCCCTTTTATTGATAATAACAGAAAATTTATAATTTCGACTTAGACCAAAGACATTACAAACTTAGTGGATTCAAAAAGAGATAAATAACAATAAATGTTTTCTTACAAAATAGATGAATTCCGAAATGACAAGCTCAATTGGAGGGGACTCAGGACGAATTAGAGCGATTGACGAGTGGAATAGCTTCCTTATGCATCCGGTAACAAAACCCCTTTATCAATTTCAAGAAGCCCTTTGTTTTGAGAAACCCTAATTATTAAGAACCCTAATTACTTTTGTGTTGTGATGAGTGAATAAACATGTTTCAAGACTTGACTAGGTTTATAGATGAATAAGGAGAAGGCTTGAAATCTCCTTTCTTGGCTCTTGAATGAAGATGAGCTATTCTTGGCTCCTGTCGCCCTCTTGTAGCCGCTCTCCAACACATCACGTGATGTCTAACCAGGTAGGTTTCTATTTTGAGATGGCTAGACTTGCCTTTGATCTTTTCAAAAGAGTAGGAAGCACCTATATTGGTGTTTGTCTGGTTTTTGGGAGGCGCATGCGTGTTTCAGAAGAGAGAAGGATAGGGAAGAGGCGGATAGGTAGAGTAGGAGTAAATAAGATTTATTTTGTTTTATTATTAGACACAGTATAGATTGTACCCCGTGTTTTATCGAATCTTCGAGTAAACGTACCTTCCCGGTACCCGAAAAATGTAGGAAATATATATTTGGAAACGATTTCTTAAATGTAATAATATGACATTATTATTACGTTGAAATTTGATTATAATTGTTTGCCGTTATTTAATTGGTGTCGGAATGCGCGCGATGCCGTGACTTTCTAAATTCTCGAGATAACTTCTCGTTTTCTTTCGTAAATTATTAGTGATTGATAAAAAGTGTATTTTTCTCTTATCTCAGTATTTATTTTTAGTCTTGTATGCTACTGCGCTGCAGTATGCGGAATAACTAATGGATTAAGCTTATGTATGCTTAAATTTTAACTTGGACAATAATAAATTTCACAGATACTTTGTGGGTAAGTATTGTAAGTGCAGTGTCTTATTTCAAACGGAACGAAATGACCTCTCGTTTTTATATTTTAGATATTGGCATTTTGTCGGAAAATAGTTGATTTGAATTTTCTGACGCGATAAATATTATTAAAATAATCCGAAATTTTACGGGTTGTTATACATCACCTCACTCAGAATACCAATCATCAAGAAGGGAGAGTACGATCTATAGAGCATGAAGATGAGGCAGTACATTGCTATTACAGACCATGCTCTGTGGAATATGATTGTCAATGGTAATGAAGTTGTGGAAGATCCTGTAGAAA
The DNA here is from genome assembly GCA_019973895.1 of Chrysanthemum seticuspe. Lineage (NCBI taxonomy): Eukaryota > Viridiplantae > Streptophyta > Magnoliopsida > Asterales > Asteraceae > Chrysanthemum > Chrysanthemum seticuspe. The sequence continues at coordinate 25,491,466 of BPTQ01000005.1, forward strand.
TTCCTGGACAACCTAAACCACCTAAGGCCGTTTTGCCAGCTGCTACAATAAGAAATCAAGAGAAAGCTCTTAACATACTATTGTCTGCTATACCTGATGGTCATCTACTCAAGTTTCATGATGCTAAGGATGCTAAACAGTTATGGGCTGCTCTCAAGACAAGGTTTGGAGGTAATGATGCTTCCAAGAAGATGCACAGAAATCTGTTAAAGCAACAGTTTGAAACTTTCACTATTGGTGAAAGAGAAGGTCTTGATGCTGCCTATGATAGATTCCAAAATCTCCTCAGCATGCTAGAGTTATACAAGGCAGAGGTATCTGTTGAAGATGCCGATCTGAAGTTCTTAAGGAGTTTGCCATCTACATGGCATGTGATTGCTAGTATGATCAGAGGACAACCTGGTTTAGACACTATGGACTTTGATGATCTCTATAACCATCTAAAGGTGTATGAGCATGAGATGAATGGCCAAACAAGTTCAAAGTCTCACAGTATAGCTTTTGTGTCATCTGAAAAGAGAGGACGTACTTCCACTAAAAGTACTGCTTACCTACTCAAAGTACTGTTGCTCAAAGTACTGGCTATCCTGCTCATTCTATCACAACCATGACCAACCCTACAGCATCACCATCAAGAACCATCCATTCTGATGAAGTCGTATGCTCATTCTTTGCTCAGCAAGCTACTCTACCTGTTACCTATGAAGAGGATTTGTCACAAATAGAAGAGGATGCACTTTAAGAAATTAATATAAGGTGGCAAGTTGCTATGATCACCGCTCGGATCAAGAAGTTCATGAAGAAAATAGGAAGAGGCATAGACTTCAAACCCAAACAGGGTATCACTTTTGACAAGTCCAAGATTGAATGCTTTAACTGTCAGAAGACTGGACACTTTGCAAGGAAATGCAGGTTTGCTAAATATCAGGCAAACAGGTGACTGAGAAACCAAAGGTTGAACTAAAGGAAATTCCTATTACTGAAACAAAAGCTTTGGTTGCTCAAGTGAATCTATCAGAGGTTGACTGGAGTGCTGCGTTTGATGATGAACCAGTAACCTATTGTATGGTGGCAATGGAAGAGTTTGATTGGAGCACAGCGTTTGATGAGGAACCTGGATTTGCTTGCGTTGGAGTCCAGAGATGGTCTAGGAAGCTTTGATTGGAGCATGGAGAGTGAAGATGAACCTGTTCTGCTTGCTATGGTAGCCACTTCACCAAGTTCACCCCCTATCTCTGAGGTATGTTTCTAAGTGTCATGACTTTTATCAAAAAGTGCTTAATGATTATGTGACTGAAAGAGATAAGTGTAGAATAGGCTAGGTCTGAAGTAGCTGGTTACCAAATTACTTTAGAGTCTATGGAAGCCAAAATAATAACACATGAAAATAATGAAATAGCTTAGGCTGAAAAGTATGAACAACAGGATTATTAGTTAAAACTGAGTGAATGGAAGTTAGGATGCAAGGTCTCTGAACTAGAAAAGATGACTAAGGAAAGGGATGAAATTGCTAGAAAAGTTTGCTGCTTGGGGACAATCTGGTCTTTCTCATGTTAGTTATGTTGTAAAACAGAGAAGAGCTTACATTAGAATTGGACTAGGTTTTGGTATGGATTTCAGTAGCATAGAAGAGAACCCACCTAGTAATCAGGATAACCTTGATTTTGAGGATATAACAACTAGTGATGATGAACTCATTAACTATGTAGACACATCTAGTAATGAGGAATCACTTAGCGAAACACCTCCTGAATTTAAGAAATACAAAGGTTATCATGTTGTCCCTCATCCCACTGGTAGTTTTCAACCTCTTAGACTAGATGTTTCTCGTTTTGGAGTAGACAACCTAGAGTTTAGGAAAAAGCTTACTTGGTGAATCTAGGTCTGATACCCCACAAGAAACTGTTGAAAAACCTAAGGATAATGATGTTAAAAGTCAAGTAGTACCTTCAACTCAAAGTACTACCACATGTTCAGCAGTACCTTTAGGAAAATCTTTTCAAAGTACCTGCTAAACCTTTTTGGGATAACTTTCGTCATCATAATTCTTATCATTCACCTAGAAGACAGGATAGGTTTGGTCATACACATAGAGGAAGAAATTTTGGGATTACATGTCAAAAATTGTGTTTTGTTTGTTATAGTCCTGATCATTTGATTAAGCACTGTGACTTTCACTCAGAGTACCTAAGCAAATTCCCAAAGAACAGATCTACCAACCATAGGCCTAGAGAGAATAAACCAGTTTGGAGTCATTTACATAGGGTTAACCATAACAACTTCTCACAAGACTATAGGTACCCTCACCAGAGAAGACCTTTTTCAAAACCCCCAGTACCTTCAACTTTTCAAGGTACTTTTAAGCCAAAAACAGTACTTTCTCAAAGTACTGCTCAGTTTTCACCAAACACCTTTTGGAATAGGACCCTTAGGAGATCTAATTACTATCAATCTAGAAGACGTTACAACTCAAAGAAAGTAGCTAGATCAAGGGACTATACACCAGAAATTAAAACCAAATGGGTTAAGAAGGAAAGTACTGATGGGGAACAAACAGTACTTTCAGCAAGTGAGTGAAACAGAGATTTTTGTGGAAAATAATAAAGAAAACTTGGATGAAAAGGAAATTTTTATTGAAAAACAAACACAAGTTTTGGAAAAACCAAAGATAATTGATCATGTGCTTAAAGACAGTGGAAATTACATACTTAAAGAATTTAAGTATGTAACTCCACAAGGGGAACACAAGTCAGTAATGGCTTGGGTTCCTAAAATTAACTAACCATTTATCTTTGTGCAGGGCAACCCAGAAGAGGAGCTTAAAGATCATCTAATTGTGGATAGTGGTTGCTCTGGAAGCATGATAGGAGACAAAGATATTCTGTCAGATTTTAGATCCTATTGTGGAGGAAGAGTTGCATTTGGGAATGATGCTAGTGGAGGAAGGATTACAGGCAAATGAACTATTAAGGCGGGGAGCATTGATTTTGAGAATGTTAGATATGTGAAGGAGCTCAAGTTCAACCTTTTGTCAGTCTCTCAGATCTGTGATAAGAAGCACCATGTGTTATTCACTGACAGAGAATGTCTCATCCTTTCCCCTGAATTCAAGCTTGTTGATGATAACTTGGTAATACTGAGAGTACCAAGAACCAATGATGTGTACAGTCTGAATATGAAGAGTCTTCACTCTTCTGGAAGAGCAACATGTTTAGTAGCAAAGGCAACACTTGAAGAAGCACATCAGTGGCATAGAAGATTGGGCCATGTAAATTTCAAGAATATCAACAAATTGGTCAAAGGAAATTTAGTTAGAGTTTTACCTTCCAAGACTTACAAGAATGATCACTCATGTTTGGCATGCAAGAAGGGTAAACAACACAAAGCTTCATGCAAGAAGCTTGAGGACAGAACTATTAGAGAACCTTTGGAGTTACTGCACGTGGATTTGTTTGGACCTATTTCTGTTGCTAGTCTAAACAAGAAGAAGTAATGTCTGATTGTGACAGATGATTGCAGTAGATTTAGTTGGGTATTTTTCTTGGGATTTAAAGATGACACCTTTGATGCTATTCATGATCTTATAATAGCTCTTGAAAATCAACTGAGACTCAAAGTAAGAGGTATTAAATGTGATAATGGGACTGAATTCAATAACAAGCTTATGGATGAATTTTGTGCTAAGAAAGGAATCAAGAGAGAGTTCAGTATTGCTAGAACTCCTCAGCAGAATGGTGTTGCAGAAAGAAAGAACAGAACTTTGATTGAAGCAGCTAGAACAATGCTTGCAGATTCATTACTACCTATTCAATTCTGGGCTGAAGCTGTAAGTACTGCTTGCTATGTGCTTAACAGAGTATCAGTCACCAAACCTCAGATGAAGACACCTTATGAGTTACATTTAAGGGGAGGACTGAGTGATTAGTTAGACAGTGCTATGCTTTGCTTAAGGGGAGGCAATACAATGCCTACTTGGAGTTTTTGTCATTATAGAGCAGAAGATGGAAAAGTACTGCTGTTTTGTTATATGAAAGTACTGTACTGAAAGTACTGCTCGGGAAAGTACTGCACACGTGGAAAGAACTGCTTGTCTTATCAATGTACTGTTCCAACGATCAAAAAGAGGGGTAAATTCAACTAACGGTAACTTTGTTATTATGGGCTTGTGATTTTTTAAATCCTACCTATAAATAACTACTTTATGATTTTCCCTCTCATCTTTATTCATATCAATCTTTTCCATATTTCTCTCTCTATCACAATTACTTATTCATCGAATCAATCACTTTTACAATCATCAATGGCGAACCGTAACACCGTTTCTAAAAACAACATGGTGGCGAATTTGGATAAGACTGAAGTTAATGTCGCATTCCATGACATCATTGATTTTCTGACTGGATCTCCAATTAGTTATGCACTTTTAGTGGAACCAGATATAATTGAGCCATGGATTCACCAGTTTTGGGCAACTGCTAGGACTCATATGGAGAATGATGATACGTATATTCAAGCTAAAGTTGCTGGAAGGATAGGGAAGGTTTCTGAAGCTTCAATTCGTGAAGATTTATTGTTTGATGATGATGAAGGAGCTGTTCGTTTTGATAAACAATTGATTTGGGATACATTCAGAGACATTGGGTATGAAGGGTCCTTAACTGAACAAACTTTCAAGAAACCCTTATTTAGTCCACACTGGAAGTACTTGGTTCATGTATTGCTTCATTGTATTAGTGCTAAGAGTACTTCATGGGAGCAATATGGTTCGAATATAGCTTCTGCTTTAGTGAGATTGGCTACAAATCGAATTTTCAATTTTTCAAGGCTCATTTTGGATGGAATGCTTTCTCACATCTCTCATGGATCACGCTGGTTGATGTATCCTAGATTTATTCAAGTGTTCTTGAATCAACAACTTGCAGATTTACCAAAGCCTTCAAGCCTATTACCTGTTGTGGTACAACCAGCCAAGATTTTCACCTTCATGGCTAGGAAGAGTGATTTGTTTACTGGTAGGAACACTCCATTGACTACTTCAATGATGGAGATTGTTTAGGCTATTAGAGATGAGGCTGCAGCTAGTGATAACAGAGAAGATATTGCTTCTCAAGGTACTGCATCATCACCCAAAGGTACTGAAACTTCACAACATTCTACTCATGGAGATTCAGAACCTAAGGTAAACCCACCATCTTCTCCCAATGATTACACTTCAACAGATGGGCTTTAAACATCTGGAGGAGATGAGGGAGATATGGCTTCTGAGGGTCAGGTTCTGGACACTTATGCTTTAACAAGGGAGCTGACACTGTTTAAAGAAGGATTTTGAGGCTCAAACTGCACAAATGCTGAAGTTGAACAACAAGTTTAAACGATTAAAGAAATTTGTATGGCCTTTAGTTCAACATCACAGATTATGGGTCAAGTCTCAAAAGAAGCAAGGAAGGCCAGTTCGAAAATTTGAGAAGTCTTCAAACCGCAACAAGGTTCCTCAGCACTCTTCTGTCCAATTGGGGAGGAATTTAGAGCAAGAGAATTTGAAAGAAGATGCTGAATTTTATGAAGAAAAAGAAGATGAACCTCAAAGTACTGAAGTACAAGTTAATATTCAAAGTACTGAACCTGAAAGAACTGGAGTTCAAAGTACTGATGATCAAGGTGTTGCTGATCAAAGTACTGGTATTCAAGGAACTTATAGGCAAGAGCTAATTACACCAAGGGTGTTAGATTTTGAAGAAGAGGCTGGTCCTTCAACTGTTATACATGAAGAAGAAGCTGGTCCTTCTACTTTTATACAAGAGGAAGCTGATACACCAAAAGTAGTGCACACTGTAAGTAATGATGAAACTGTAGCTGATATATTGCACAATTTATCAAGACCAAGAGGTGTTAGCATTCCAGGTGTTACTGATGAACAACCACAAGTTTCTCAACCAGTTATAGATCCAAAAGATAAAGGCAAAGGTAAGCTGGTGGAAACAAGGAAGAAGAAAAAGCTGACTTTGGCAGAAATTAGAGCAATTAAAGTGGCTAAGAATGAAGAAGCTGCTAAAAAGGTACAAGCTGAAGTGGATGCTGAAGCTGCTATTGAAGAAGCTAAGAATAAAGAAGCAGCTAAGAAATTACAAGATGAATTGAATGCTGAAGCTGCTATATTAGAAAAACCAGTTTTACCTAGAAGACCAATGAGTAAAGCTAAAGAAAGAAATGCAATGATGGCTTAATTGAAAGGTCAAGGATACACTGGACTACAGAAGCTGAATTATATTGAGATGAAAGATTTGTATGAAAATGTTAGAAAAGCTTATCAGAAGCAAGTTGAAAGTATTGTTTCTTTCAAGGATGATAAGCATAAGGAGGATTTCAGTAAAAGAAGCTTAAAAAGAAAAAGGACAACTGAAGCTGAACAAAAGATTGAGCTAATATCATATACAGTTGATGAACTGAGGAATTACATTAGAGTTGTTGACTTTGAGAATCCTAAATCCAAAGATGATGCAGTAAAGAAGACAAATATAACTACATTTGAAGTAGTAGAATCTAAGGAGGATGGAAATTATTTGATGTTCCATAGGGAGGATGAAAGTTTTAGAATCTTCAATTTGCTATGGGATATACTGCACATTATTGATAGAGCAGATTTGTTTCAACTATACCAACTAGTACAAGAATACTTTGAACATATTCCATCAAGTGGAGTTGGGTTAGTACTACTAGGAGATCTGACAACTATTTTTGAAACTGAGGAAACATGCAATGATGAACTCTGGAAAAATCAAGAGAACTGGGAGATTACAAGCTGGAGATTCTTTGAAGAATCAGGAGTTCATGCTTTGGAATTGGAGGATGGAACTATGATCCACATGTTAGCTGAAAGAAGATATCCTTTAACAAGAGATCTTATGAGAAGGATGCTGGATCATGGAATGGAAGTCGAGGAAGAGAATGACACAGCCTTAATGGTCATTGAATTGTATATCAAATGGACAGAGGCTGAGGATGAAGCATAAGTACTGGTATGATGTTTAATTGTATAAATTTTTTGAAAAATAAGTACTTTATTCAAAGTACTGCTGGAACAAACAAGTACTTTAATCAAAGTACTGCTTGCAGCATAAACCAGTAAATGTTTTTGAAAGAAAAACTTTTGTTAAGTAAAGAATATTTTGAAACAAAAGTTAAAAGCAACAATGGTTTTTGAGATGGTTATAACAATAGGTTATCAGTTCACCATGTTTACAAAAGAACTGGCTAATCCATGAGCAAACGGCTCTAGTAAAGATATCTCAAATCCGTTATATAGTTGACAACTTGCTAATAAGTTGTATGGTAATCAACTCACCATATCAGCAAATGTAAAGAGTTGGCTAGCCGACAAGAAAATGGCTTGTGATAAAGGCTGTGGAAAAACCATTTATATGGTAATTAGTTCACCATGGTAGTAAGAACTAACTATCCAAAAGGGTATAGCTTTTGGTAAAGACAAATCAAATCTGTTGATAGGTGATGATTTGCTAAAAATCATATGGTTATCAATGTACCATGGTCTTACACACCTAAACATTTGGCTACTCCAGAGTTAATGGCTTTGGTAAAGAGACATCAAAATCCATTAAATTTCAATGATTCACCTCTCACAAGAGTTTACACACCTGGAAGTGATGAGAATAGACTGAAACTTAAACTGAACTGATGTACAACCTGTCATATGTTGCTGAGTTGCTGAAAAGATGGAGCTTGCTGAATGTCGCTGAAAAAGAATTACTGATAAAAACTACTTTGATGATGATGATATAAGCATAGGATTTACAAAGACAAAATTTGAAGATAAAGTCACAATCTCTCTTTGAAGACAAAGACATTAAAGTTAAATCTACAAAGGAACTTGAAATCAAGCAAGTAGAATTCAAGTTAGGGGAGGATTGTTGGGATATAAAAAGTCAAAGTGCTGAAGAGTCAAAGTGCTGAAGAGTTAAAGTACTGAAGAAGTCAAAGTACTGCTAAAGAATAAAGTCAAAGTACTGCTCGATTCATCAAAGTATTGCATGCTTAAAGGACTGATATGCAAAAGCATTTAAGGATCATTATGTAATTCTAGAATGTTCTTAGATTAGTATAGTATTACTTGTCGTACAAGGTTACAAATTGTAAACCGACTAGGGTTATCCTTAAGCCTATAAAAGGACTCCTAGGTTGGTATTAGAACGTATGTGTTTTTAGAGTTTTAGAGAAGTACGCCATTAGAGTTTTAGAGTTGTTAAAGAATCTGCATAACAAGCAGATTCAGAGTTATTAATAAAATCGTTGAAAGTTAAAGTTAATTCTTCTTAGCTTTGTTAAGTAAATTCCAGCATACTTAATAGAGTTTGCTCAGTGTTTCATTGTTAATAACTTAGGATTTATCCGAGGTTATTAAACCCTTAACAAGCTATATAAGTTAGTTGACTCGTTTGAGATAATTCATACGCCTTAAATGAATTGTTTCGATTCTTCTTAATTGAAATTGAAAGTTGCTAAAATAATTATTGAGACTTAGACGAACAATACGTCTAAGAAATTGTTGAGATTTTGAGATTACCGCATGAAGAGATTTTGAGATTTTTGTGTATGCAAGATTATGGTTGGATCCTCAGGAAAATATCCGAATTCCTATTGGGATCAGCCAAATGTTAAACATTGGAACATGCTGTTCATTATGATATGATTAGATTCTTGTAAGATCTTAATGTATTACTTGAAATTTACGAAAACGTATAGTCAGGAAATTCGTACGTTATGAAACTACTTAGCTCGTCATGAAACTGAAATAAGAAATCGTCATGAAACTGAAGAAGTCATGA
>BPTQ01000005.1:25500831-25513081 GCA_019973895.1 Chrysanthemum seticuspe
TCCTGGTCAAGGGACGATTTTGGCATTTAAAGGCCAAGGTTTGGACCTCTAGCGATGATAGAGCCGAGTTTTGTCCCATCACGAAGCGTTTTGCCAAGTTTAGGGACCAATGGTGTATTTTAGTCTATTTTTTATTAAAAATTGACAAGTATTGCATATAGTTGTCAAAAAAAAAAAACGAATAACTAAATTAGTTTCATGCAGCCTTTTAAACATGTTTATTAATAAGAAACGTGTAACCCACAATCGCAAAAACGAGTTGGCTCTGATACCACTGTTGGGATTTATGAACTACGTTAACCAATTAACGCATATGAGTACGCATCGGATATGGATCTAGTAATTTGATGAGTGTCTAAATACTCATCATTTTTGTACAAATTAAACTGCAAAAACATCTGAAAACACTCAGAAATGTATCAAAATGATAAAAATATCACAAATAAGTGTTTTATGTGTTTTAAATGCAAAAATATCAAAATCTGGTGAAAAACGTATCAAATTTGCATAATTGGCAGTTTTAGTCCCCCAAGTTTCAAAAGTTGTCAAAAACAGTCCCTGGTAAAACAAAATAAAGAAAAATGTTATTCAAGGTCCCTGAAATATTCTAAGTTGTCAAAAATGGTCCTTGAATAAATCTTTTGTGAAATGGCAGAAAAGGTCCCTAAACTTTTGAAATTGTCAAGTTTGGTCCCTGGAAAATTTGAAAATGTCAAAAATGGTACTTGTACTATTAAAACTTGTCAATATTGGTCCCTTGTAACAACTTTGGAGAAATTACAGTTTTGGTCCCTCTAAATTGGCAGATTTACAAATTGGTCCCTATAATATTAAACTAAGCCTTGTCAAAATACACTATGACCCCCTGCCACTTATACCTTTTGACCCCTTGACCCCTTCTTTTTGGACTGCCAGGTCAAACCAGTCAAACCTTTCCTCCTTTTCCCACCTTTCCCTCCACCACTGTTTTTCCCCCACCAAGTTGTCTGCAACCCTGCAACACTCACCTTTTCCACCACCCTTATCCCTGCACCCTTATCACCTCAACCCCCTCATCATCATACCTACTCCACCCCCTAGTTGCAGTTTCAGACCCCTACACTCAAAATTGCCTTTCCCGCCAAAAAGCATAAAATGGCCAAAATGGCCTCTACTCATTCATTGGCTCTCAAGAAAGGTGGGATGTGCTCAGAAACAGGTGGCAAAACCATTGGGTGTATAAAAGAGGAAGAAGAAGGAGAGAATAGCAGTAGTTTTAGTTTTTAAAATTTCTTGTATGTCGTTTTTATAAAATTATCTTAGTTAGTTTCTTAATTTTGTAATTTAAAGCTTTCCTGTATTGAATTCAAGTAGTTTGATCATTACAATCTGTTTTCAAATCTTAATTCAAGGGTTCACTTAAATTTCATGTTTTGATGATTCACTGTTGAGAAGTTCAGTTTAAAAATCTTATTTCCAAGCCTCTAAGAGCTTATTCTTAAGTTACAATAAGTTCATTTAAGCCATTTAAAGCTTTTTGTAAGCTTATACATCAATTTTAATCAACTGTGTTCCATGGTCAATGAAAGTCAACTGAGAAGGAAATTTGGTCAAGCAGGTCTTGGTGATGGTATGTGGTTGATGCAGAGGTTGAAATGGGTTGGAAATGGATTAGAATAGTGAATTTGGGTTTGGTTTAAGCTGTATTATCAGCTGAACACTTGTGAGCTCTTTATCTCCTTTTCACATTTTTATGCAGTTTCAATTTGTGTTTGTATTTGAGCCTGTGATCATCAAACCTGTTCTAACCTGCTTAAGTAGTTGTATTTAGGTCTAGTAAATTCAGCTTAAGTGTCTACATTAGCTCAATCAGTGGTTGGTTTATTTTATTTGCAAAACTGTAGTTTTAAAGGTTGTTTGGATCAGTTGAGTAAACTGAGCTTAAGGTTTGTTCAGTATTTAAGTCTTGTAGTCCTAAGCTTGTTATGCTCTATTAAAATCAATTCAGTCACCCATTTGCACCCTAGAGCAGCAAAAGTCAAAATCATGGGTTAAGTGTCTTAACTGCTTATCCGTTAAAAGTTTCAAAAAGCAAAAGCTTGTTTTATGTTCATAATTCATAGATTTAGCTTACATTAGTTTCATTTCATCATGTCACATCAATCTAAGTCCATAAATCCAGTTTCAAAGTTCAATTTAGTCAAATGTCAAATCTGTTTCAAAAAGTCAAAATTGCAAAATTTCAGTTTTGGGACAAGATAAGTGGAATTTACATGAGCTCATTTCTAGGTTAAATCAATTGAAACTTTAGGTTTTATAAGTTCAACAGGTCTAGTTTCTTATTAGCATTTTTGTACATTTTTGTGAATTTTTTATAAGTCTCAAACAAGCTTGTCAATATGGGCTTATGTGCCCTGTGCATTGACTGAGTTAACACTGAGTCTGCACAGGGGTTTTGCAGGGCTTGGGAAAAGCTCAATTGAGCTTATCTGAGTCTCATCCTTGGCTCAGAGATAGTCAGCCAGGTCTTGTTTTAGTTCCTGCTTTTTGTTTTTCATTTCAGCTTATTGACTAGCTTGTGCTTAATCTCCAAGTTGGCCTCAAAACTGTTTTCAACTTATAATCTCAAATAAGCCAAATGATGGTATCTTGCAATCAGAGGTTTTAGAGTAGTTGTTTTAAGTTGCTTTTAAGTTCTTTTAGCATTATATAGCTTGTGTATTCAGTTGGTGGTCCTTGGCTTCCATTTGCTTATTTCAAAGTGCTTATCTATAAGCACTTTGCCTTACAGCCTCATTTTCCTCCACTCAAGCCTCTGTTTTTCTATTTTTCCTAAATTCCTAATATTATTTTAAGCTTATCTTGAATTTTTCATATTTTTCCTGTCTTGTTTGCTATTTTTCTTAATTTAAATTAGTTTTTAAGCATTTTTAATTAGCATTAAATACAATTAATTAACATAAGTATAGAATGGTTTCGGCTTAATTTGTGATTGGAATATAATATTTTGTACGTGCTTAGTAGTTGTTTCAACGTATTTATAAAAAGTTGTTGATTTAGTAAAACATATGTCTTCATTTTCTGATACATTAGGGTTGTTTTATTTGGTTTTCTTTTTTTCTTTTTTCTTTTTTCAATGTTTCATCATGTTTGTGAACCTTTTCAATTATTTATATACAGTATAACATTTTGACTGATGATTGTTGAGATTGTCTTAAAAGTTCTACATGAATAAAGGTAATTGTGGAATTTAGTTGGGAAGTAAATAGTTTTTTGTGAGATTTAAGGTTTTTTTTAGAAAAGAATTACATTCAGAGTTTAAATATACTTTAAATGGAGAGCATAAACTATAAAGATTGCTAAGTTGCTCAAGTGTTGGGCTAGAATGATTTTAGTATCCAATGTATTTTAATACATGGTGTTAACTTTAGCATATTAGTTGGTAAAAATAGTGATATTTTGGACTTACAAATTTTCACGGGTTGATAAATTTTACACGGCTAAAATTTATATTACTTATAAAATGTGCTTCGAAGATTATTCTTTACTATTATGCAATTTTGAGAACACGTTGGATTGCACGTACATGACAAAAAAAAACATTATTAATGTGTACTAAAAATCATAATATTTGTCTTCGAGCTAAGTTTTTGTTAAATGGCAACAAATCATACATTTGTCTTTCATTTTAGATGATCGTACGTGTTTTCTCTAACAACTCAAACTTTGCCATTGAAGAGTACAAATAGTTATATAGTTCCAAATAACAAAAGTCACAAATAAATAAGCAACAAAACACTTATGTAACTTGCTCAAATTAAAATACTACATATGAAAAGACTATGTTAATAAAAACTTTTAATGAAAAAAAATAATATAAATACAAAAGTAATTATAACATTATTAGGCATCTAAATATAGATTCCACTAAAATAATATAAACTAAAGTAATAATAACATTATTAGCCATCTAAATAATAAATACAATGCAACTTCTCTAATAGGTATCTAAATACCATCATATACAACATTACGGATAAAAACATCACCCCCTCAACCACTAGACCGTGCATCGCAGGGGTTGAGGTAAATATCATCATATACAACATTATTGGTAAAAACATGACCCCTCAACCACTAGACCGGGCATCGCACGGGTTGAATGAAGCCTCGTCTTAATAAAAAGTTGCAAACCTCATTAATATTATTCATTAACGTTTACAGCTCCATTAACTTGATTAGTATTTTATGTTAAATTTTTCGTGTTTTGGTCATCATCATGTTAATCATCAAACTACCGCAAATCATCATCCAAAGAAATATAAAGTGTCGCCACATCATCAGATCGATTATTATAGGCCACCTCATTATATTATTCATAAGTAGCAAAATTAGTAGACTGATCACAATGTAAGATTTTCATAGTTCATTGACATCTTTCAATAAAAGAAAGAGTAGAGTGATCCACATGAACATCTTTCAATAGCAGAGTGACTTAAAGTGCATTAACCTTTTTCCATAACAAGGGGAGAATATAGCATTTCAAATGGATTTTTCGAAGAAAGAGTACAAAGTTGGTATTTTAGGTAAGCTCATTGACAACAATATATCTTGATCTACAAGTTATGCTGCGAAATGTTCTATAATGATATCGTAGTATATGAATTGACAAGTTCATGACAACAGGCATTTGTAAATATTGGTTGGAAGGCCTTTGTTGAGGTTTATGTATTGTTTAAAATATTGATATATATATATATTTTTTAAGTTTGCAATTCTCAAACCCAAATAATCATTATGAAAAATAGACTCTCAATGTTTCTAGTTTTATGTTTACCAATATATGATGAAAGGTTGGATTTCAAGCTTTCAGTTAAGGTTACATGCTGCTTGTGATATGATTTGTTAATTTACTTCAAGAGCTTGTCCCACATGGATATAAAGTAAAAGTAATGAACTCTATGTAAGTTCAAGTGTCATTCATAAAGCAATGAGTATGAGGTCTCAGGGATAACAAAAACTTGTTTCTTATCTCTGTTCTTGTTCCACATTTTTTTTTCTATTCAGTTTCGCTTAATTTTTTTCTTCATAATATAGGGACATAAGTTACCTTCTATTTCTTTTCACTTATTTTTTTTCCTTCATAATATGGGGTCATAAATTACCACCAATTGTAACGAAACTTATTTTGGTAGTTATAGAATTGCAGTTTAAAATGGCCATAAAATGTAAAACCGAGTATATAACAAGAAGGAAAATGATTCGCATATATAAAAGTATATCTAATGACGATAAGATTAAGGCACATAGCAAGATCAAGGGTAAAAATTATGAGAAAAGAAACAACTTGAACACGTGTCAAGAGGATTTTTTTTTTTTTTTTTTTCTTTTTTTTTGGTTAAAGGGTGTCAAGAGGTTTTGTTGATTAGCTATGGATTATTTGAGTTTATTACCAAAGTTGCCTCGACCAAAGATTCAATACCCACATTCGTGCCAGCAAGATGCATGTACCTGATCGAAGATGCTTAGTCGGTCTCGAAAGTGTTCCTTCTACTTTTGTTGGACTCTTCCATAGTGACAATTTTGGGAAAAAGATAGTTCAAGTTTGTGACGATTAAGCTAGTATACAAAACATTGGTACTCACTTAACTTCCACTTTGTACTAGGACGTGACATCCACAACTCAAATACTTCTTTGGTAGCGTCGTATGAGTTATTCTCTTGAACAAAATTAGTATCTAGCTAGTATTCTCTAACTTCCAAGTAATTAAAATCTTTGAATCAGTCTAGCCGGATAATCGTATTCGAGTTGGTTCTTTGGTTTTATACGTAGCTTCGAGATGGTTTTACAGATTCCCCAACCGTTCGTCGGCTTTTCATTTAGTTCGTTTTCACAACCCAACACTACAAAATCTATTTTAGGCTTAAATCTATGATTAAGGTTTAGGGTTTGTGAATCTTCATTTACAGATAACAAGTAGTACCAAATTAGAAAAAAAAAAAAAAAAAAAAAAAAAAAAAGCCCGATTTGGCATGCCTGATATATATACAATGAGGCCTCTGTACGTAAACAAAAGAAAGATGACCAACTCATAAAAGATAATCAAATTAAACCTAAATTGGTTTCTTTTGTATCTGATTTTGGCTTATGCCTAAGAATCTTTCCTAAACAATTTTGTCGAACATCAAGTTTCTTAAACAAGTACGAAAATATAAAATATAAAACATCTTTCATGACTGGCTACTTCACCAGTTCAACACCTTTTCCCACATCGATGGAAAGTAATTGTATTGAATTATTTATAAATTAAAGTGTCATTTACACTTTTGATCTTGGCAAAGAAACAACAAAAACTTGTTTGCTTTGTAGTATTTGTTTAGCTTTTTTTCACTTTACACTTTTTTATAACATAAGATTGGGTCATAATTTAATAGATTTTGTGTAGTTTCGGTTTCAATTAACTAGGATACAAGTTGCTAGTACTATTTTCTTAACAACAGAGCTATTTTCATTGTACCAGATTTCATGCCTTTTCTTCTAAATACATTTACCATTTAAAGGCTCATATGTTTTTGCAACTACAAGTTATATCCATTTTTGATCATTCACCACTTGTTAATAGAGGTTACAAACAAGTACATCACCATAAAGGCTCAAATAGACGGTGCATGACAAAGAGCGTAATTTCTAGCTCAAAAGTGAACCGTTTCCCTATTGGTTAAGCCCGGATCCAAAAATGTCATCATCAGAAACTTGTATGTGTCAATTGGACTGTATGATATCAAATGAAAACCCCTAGTAGTAGTTAGATACTTATAGAGGAAATATAACATCATATCGAGTAATGTAATATAACTACCAATCACAATACATTGGATTATACGATGCAACATATTAAACATACGATCTTGGATTCTTGGAACTAGATTTGTTGATCTTCATTTACATAAACAAATAGGACCAAAAGGCCAATTTGGCATACCTACTATATGTTAGTTTTATGGATATAAATTAGTAGACGTGAGTTAGGATCGAACTCGAGACTATGAGATTGCACACTTTACGTATGAGAATTTAAAGTTAATAATTAAATATAAATGTTGTATTTATTTATTTATTAAATGAAATAACTAACGGACGTTAAGTAATTAATGTAATGGACTAATGGTCGTTAAAGGTATTTGGAAAAGGACTTAATTGCAAAGTTTGGAAGATTCCGGAACCCCTTGTGGAGGCTTAGAACCGATCGGCATAGGGGATAAGGAAACAATCCACAACTTGTTCACCAAGTTTGCTTGGGTATATAAACAAGGCTAGGGGTCTTGTTTTTGCACCTCTTGTATTCACAAGCTAAACCCTAAATTGTTTGTGTGTGTTTTTGCTCTCCAAAACCGGTCGACACCCCTATAGGGTCGATCCAAGTCTTTTCCACAAAACCAAGTTATTTGTTTACTAAAAACTAGCATTACTTTAATTCGGTTTAGTACGTGTGTACAAGAACATAGTAATAACACACTATTGTTATTATCTTGGATTGAATTACAAAACGGTAAGGGGTAATTCATATAATCCTAACTAAATCAAATTAGGGTTCATTCGTTGCTAGTTTGTGGATTTGATTCTTGTTCGGCTAGAATCAACAAAGGTACGCATATTCTTTATGTTAATTAATTATTCATTAATACATCCTTAACGCTTCCGCAATATTACTTTGATGTTTTGTGATTATTTATTTGAATGTCTTGATATATAATTCCAACAGTGGCATCACGAGTCATTGGTTTTTAATGAGTAATTAATTACATAAACGCGTAATAAAACAAATACTTGTATGTTGTTTGCTATGTTTATCTAGGGTTTATGCTTATTTATGTTTGGTCGAATTTTTTTTTTATAAATTGGGGCGTACCATTTTTTTTTAAATCGACATACACATAAATTTTTTAGGGTTTTGAAAATTGTTTGCTAACCTTATTAAAACCTAGAATTAATATTGATTACGTGATTAATTCATGAATAATTTGTTATGTGTCATGGAATTTTTATATGCGATCTTGTGACTTACTTGAATAATTGTTATGATATCCATGATTATACATGCATGTTAGTCATGGATAAGTTGCTTTGATATATTGTTTAATTGTTGAGACATATTTATTTATGATAAATCTTGAATTGGGGAAGACTCCAATTAATATATTAATGAATCAATTATGTGCAATTTGGTATAATTAATTAAGGGTTTACGCAATCGATTCATCGATGTATGTGGCTCACTTTCTATTGCTGGAGTGAAAACCCTAAATTAATATATACATTATTTAACCTAGATATTGATTATTAATAGGATTTTATCGAATAAGTTGCATGTGGCTACTTGTTTACACGTATAAATTGTTTATTATGTGCGCATTGTTTTTTTTAATAGTTTATTTTTTATTTGTTACTTGTTTGTTTATTATGTTTGACAGTTTTAAGCAAATGGTAATTTTGAATAGAAAAATAATACGGACTAAACAATGGCGAAATTTAATTGTTTTGGAAGAGTTAAGTTGTCAAATAGTTTAATTGATTGGTGACTTTGGTACAATGACTGAACGGCTCATCCATTCGAATGAACTAACAAAAGGGGTTTAAAGAAGTGCGCATTGTCACACTGAATGGATGTCTTAGGTTGTGCTTTAGCGCGTACCTGGTCCTCTGCCCCCTGTAAGTTCGAGTGGAGCTACTTAGTAAGCCATATAATGTGCAAGCTCATCTTAAGGGCGAATTAGTTTTAATTCCATGCGCCACTTCGGTGGTAATTATCCGAAACACTAAGTGTTTACACTTATGCAAAAGTACGGTATAATGGATGATAATTAATACTAAATTCCTTGATTGGTGAACCCAATACCTCAATCAAAACCTTGATAATTTGATCTTTATGAATTGGTAATAAAAAGTTTTTTATTAAATTTATGCTACAAGATGAATGCATGACATCTTTGTACATATTTGATTTGACCACATAAAATCAAAACTAGTACCCTTTTAAAATTAAGAATATGCCATCTAATTAAAAGGAACACTTGAAGTTGCAATTTACGTCATGACAGTACTTGGCGAGATTGTAATGGAGAGGTAAATCTCTATGTAAAGTCAGACCTTACATGGACATATTTGCAGTTCTTTAAGTTAGACACTTAAGTTGAGTAGGAAGTGAGACCTGGACTCAATGGCATAAGATGGGATGAAACATGTTTATATTTGCAATAGCGTTGGAAAATATAAATCCCATAATGATCTAGGAGTTGGAAATTGTTTGCCAATTAATGTTCGACAGATTACCTTATTATGTATTTTCGTTACTAGCAGATCAACTGATGTAATGAACATATGATAATTTGGATCCTAGTTTTCGAGAAAATTATATGGTTATATGTTTATATTACCGTTGGGTATATTTATTTTCTTGAAAAGTGTATTATCGAAAATACTAATACTTGAACTTTTTTCTGTAGAAATGGCTCAAAACACCGATAACACTAACACTGCTCTAACTTCTGCGTTCAAAATATTTTTTGATCGAGAAAAGTTGACTGGATCTAAGAATTTCAATGATTGGCACCGCTCTTTGAGAATTGTCTGTAGAGTTGCTGACCGGTTGAAATACATTTATGAACCTTGTCCTGCTGAACCAACTGGTCCTGAAGCTACTCAAGCTGAAAAGGACGCTTGGCAACTTGAGTATAAGCGTCATAATGATGTGGCTTGTCTTATGTTGGGAACGATGGAATCTGCTCTTCAAAAGCAGTTTGAACATCATTTCCCATTTAATATGCTAAATGAACTTCGAACTATGTTTGAGAAACCAGTTGCCGTCGAGATTTATGACTTGACCGGCGCGTTACACAGCTGTAGGCAAAACTTATGATGACCAACTAAAAGCACTTGGCAAAACTTATGATGATGACATGGCTGTGAATCTGATTAATAGATCCCTTAACAAGGATTTTAATGGTTTTGTCAGAAATTTCAATATGCACTGCGTGGGGAACACAGTTACTGACCAACACGCATTGCTAATTGACTATGAGAAAGGGTTGCCTCAAAAGGTTCCTACCGCCCAGGTACTTGCTATTCAGGGTGGAAGAATTAATAAGCCAAAACCGCAGCGTGCGAACAACAAGAAGGGGAAGGGTAAGGGAAAGGTTGACAAAGGCAAACAGGTGATGGCCTATCAACCTCAACCCAAGAAGAACCCTACTCCTAGGAAGGATAATCCTAAAAGGGATCAAGCATGCCACCATTGCAAGACAGTTGGGCATTGGAAGAGAAATTGTGCTCTCTATCTTGATGTATTGCGGACAAATAAGATGAACGCTGGGTCCTCGGGCGCCGGTTCTTCAGGTAAGTTATTTGTCATTGAATTATTTACTCTAAATCATAATAATTCCTGGGTATATGATACGGGGCTGTGGTATTCACATTTGTAATACACTGCAGGGGTTTAGAGTGGAAAGGAAGCTTGCCTATGGGGAGCAATATCTGCACGTGGGAAATGGCGCACATGCAGCTGTTGAAGCCATAGGAACGTTTAGTTTAGTATTGCCTTCAGGCTTAGTACTGTTATTGAACAATTGTCATTACGCACCTTCTATAATTAGAGGTGTTGTTTCCTTTTCAGTTTTGTTGGATGATGGTTTTACTCATACTATTTCACATAATGGAATTGATGTTTCTTTAAATGGTGTATTTTATTTTAAAGCAATTACTGTGAATGGTGTGTTTGAAATTGATATGATTGGAAATGAATCTAACAATAATAATAATTCAATGTTTAGCATTAACAAGAAGATAAAGTTAGACTTGAATTCTTCTTATCTTTGGCATTGTCGACTTGCTCATATAGGCAAGGCTAGCATGCATAAGCTGCAACAAGAAGGGCTTTTGCAAAATATCAATGATGAATCATTTGATAAATGTGAGTCATGCATATCTGGGAAGATGACTAAGAAACCTTTTCATAGCAATATGGAGAGGGCTTCTGATCTACTTGGTCTTATTCATACTGATGTGTGTGGACCACTTAGACATGTGTCAAAGAGAGGTGCTAGCTACTTCTTAACCTTTACTGATGATTTCAGCCGTTATGGTTATGTTTATTTACTTAAGCATAAACATGAGGTGTTTGAAACATTTAAGGTTTTCAAAGTTGAAGTAGAACTGCAATTGGGAAAGAAGATTAAAGCTCTTCGATCCGATAGAGGAGGCGAGTATCTAAGCCAAGAGTTTAAAGATTACTTAGCTGAGAATGGAATTGTCCAGAATCTCACTTCTCCATATACTCCACAACAAAATGGTGTATCTGAGAGAAGAAATCGTACATTGTTGGACATGACACGATCTATGTTTAATCTTACTACTCTAACTTTATCCTTTTGGGATTATGCTTTAGAATCTGCTGTTCGTATTCTAAATATGGTTCCCACAAAGAAGGTTGATAAGACACCATATGAAATATGGCATGGTAAAGCTCCTAACCTGTCTTATTTAAAGGTCTGGGGTTGCGAGGCGTATGTTAGACGTGACTCAGCAGATAAACTCCAACAAAGATCTGTAAAGTGTATCTTCGTAGGATACCCTAAGGAAACTATGGGTTACTACTTTTACTATCCAACTGAAAATAAAGTAATTGTTGCTAGGTATGGAGATTTTCTTGAAAAGGATCTCGTATCTCAAGAATTCAGTGGGAGAGTTTATGATCTGGAAGATGATCATGAAGATGCATTACCTTCTGAAAACACTAACGTACTTCCGGTAGAACCTGATAGTCTGGGTCCTCCACTCCTGAACGGTACCGTCGAAATATTGATCATCCGAGAGGTTCTAGAGGATTGTATCAAAGGAGTTGGAGATGCAATTCTGTATCTGCAAGTCCACGTGCATATAAGGAATGCCTAGATGCTTGCCCTTAGTGAAGTTGAAGACCACCTCCTGGGTCTGATAGTCCAAGATGGCCTTCATGCAATCACAAAAGTCTTCCATTACGTAGAAGTACTAGTAGAAGGTCTAGTATTTGAGAGGGTGACTTAAGAACTCTATGCTCTAGGAAAAGTTCTTTTAGAGGTATGGATCGTTGTTAATGAAATAAAAGTCAACCTATCATTTTCATCATTGGGTATCAAAGGAATCCCATAGGATGCTTCTATGTGAAATGTCTAGAAACAACCTCAAATAGACGACTCAGTGCAGATTGTATGCGGAGCGTTGGGGTCTGGAAATTTA
>BPTQ01000005.1:25514796-25529459 GCA_019973895.1 Chrysanthemum seticuspe
ATATCCAAGTGGGAGCTGTTAGTTTTATGGATATAAATTAGTAGACGTGAGTTAGGATCGAACTCGAGACTATGGGATTGCACACTTTACGTATGAGAATTTAAAGTTAATAATTAAATATAAATGTTGTATTTATTTATTTATTAAATGAAATAACTAACGGACGTTAAGTAATTAATGTAATGGACTAACGGTCGTTAAAGGTATTTGGAAAAGGACTTAATTGCAAAGTTTGGAAGATTCCGGAACCCCTTGTGGAGGCTTAGAACCGATCGGCATAGGGGATAAGGAAACAATCCACAACTTGTTCACCAAGTTTGCTTGGGTATATAAACAAGGCTAGGGGTCTTGTTTTTGCACCTCTTGTATTCACAAGCTAAACCCTAAATTGTTTGTGTGTGTTTTTGCTCTCCAAAACCGGTCGACACCCCTATAGGGTCGATCCAAGTCTTTTCCACAAAACCAAGTTATTTGTTTACTAAAAACTAGCATTACTTTAATTCGGTTTAGTACGTGTGTACAAGAACATAGTAATAACACACTATTGTTATTATCTTGGATTGAATTACAAAACGGTAAGGGGTAATTCATATAATCCTAACTAAATCAAATTAGGGTTCATTCGTTGCTAGTTTGTGGATTTGATTCTTGTTCGGCTAGAATCAACAAAGGTACGCATATTCTTTATGTTAATTAATTATTCGTTAATACATCCTTAATGCTTCCGCAATATTACTTTGATGTTTTGTGATTATTTATTTGAATGTCTTGATATATAATTCGAACACTATATTGCTTGGAGGCCTTTGTTGAGGTTTCTATATTGCTTAAAATGTTGATCTTTCTTAAACAAAAATAAAGCCATTACAACAAATATATGATCGTTTTATAACAAGTACATGTTCCATTCATGAAAATATATTAAGCTTGTTGTTGACTTATTATATATTTGACGGGAAGAGATAAAATAAGAAAGAATAAGAAGGATTTCTAGCTACACATTTTAAATAGGGAGGAGAATTTTTAGGGAAGATACATCTATTTTTGTAGATGGTTTTCAATGTAAAACGTTAACTTTTTTTATAGCTTCCTACATGGTTTTCAATCTACTTTGTGATCTTATGTTTCTTTAGCGTCAACATTTTATTTATTTCAATAGCTTATCCCACATAGATAAAATGTAAAATTAAGGAACTCTATATAAGTTAAAGTGTCATTCATATATTTGAACCGAAAACAAAAGACGCAACAAAAAAATTGCTTGTTGCGTTTGTTCTTATTTCGGTTTTTAAATATGTTCCTTTCACAAAACTTTGTTTGATTCCTTGTAAAATAACAATTTAAATTGGTCGTGACATGCAAAACCGAGTTTATAACAACACAAGTTGTGATATGAAGTGTCGATTAGAAAAGCCAAAAAACATTAAGCGGTTTTTATAACATGTTCCTTTCACAAAACTTTATTTGATTCCTTGTAAAATAACAACTTAAATTGGTCGTAGCATGCAAAACGAGTATATAACAACACAAGTTGAGCTATGAAGTGTGAATTAGAAGCTAAAAAACAATTTAAATTGGTCGTGACATGCAAAACCGAGTTTATAACAACACAAGTTGTGATATGAAGTGTCGATTAGAAAAGCCAAAAAACATTAAGCGGTTTTTATAACGTGTTCCTTTCACAAAACTTTATTTGATTCCTTGTAAAATAACAACTTAAATTGGTCGTAGCATGCAAAACGAGTATATAACAACACAAGTTGAGCTATGAAGTGTGAATTAGAAGCTAAAAAACAATTTAAATTGGTCGTGACATGCAAAACCGAGTTTATAACAACACAAGTTGTGATATGAAGTGTCGATTAGAAAAGCCAAAAAACATTAAGCAGTTTTTATAACATGTTCCTTTCACAAAACTTTATTTGATTCCTTGTAAAATAACAACTTATTAGCTTAAATTGGTCGTAGCATGCAAAACGAGTATATAACAACACAAGTTGAGCTATGAAGTGTGAATTAGAAGCTAAAAAACAATTTAAATTGGTCGTGACATGCAAAACCGAGTTTATAACAACACAAGTTGTGATATGAAGTGTCGATTAGAAAAGCCAAAAAACATTAAGCGGTTTTTATAACATGTTCCTTTCACAAAACTTTATTTGATTCCTTGTAAAATAACAACTTAAATTGGTCGTAGCATGCAAAACGAGTATATAACAACACAAGTTGAGCTATGAAGTGTGAATTAGAAGCTAAAAAACATTAATCACAAAACGAACCTATCATTCTAATAGGCAAGTGTACAAGAACAAAATGCTACTTTTCGCTTAAACCCATGATTAAGGTCTAGGATTCTTGGAACTAGATTTGTTGATCTTTGTTGACATATAACAAAAATCGCTTATGATAGAGGATAATCAAATATTAAGTTTTTTAACTACGGAAATTGTAAAATATAAACAACATCGTTAAAAATGGACTCCCGTTTTTTCTTGTATCATGTTTAGCAATATATTAGGAGGGGCATAGATGTGAAGCTTTTCAATTAAGGATAATTTAATCAAACCTAATTGGTCTTTTCTTTATGGTTTTCAGTATGCACAAGAGAGAGTTTTACACAGCTTTGTTAAACATTTTAGATTTAAAACAGGTATGTAAATGTAAAACATAAGCCAACAATCAACATCCTTACCAAGATCGACTCCCAGTTTTTCTTGTTTTATATTTACCGATATGCAACGTAGGGGTTTCAATCTTTTCGGTAAGGTTACATGGTTTTCAATCTACTTGTGATCTTATGTTTCTTTGATGCCTTACATGATTTGTTAATTTATTTCAATTTTTATCTTTATTACTATAGCTCATATGCTATGAAAAAAACTGATAAGGATGTAGACAAAACTAGTTTGTTGTGTGTGTCCTTTTCTATTTTTTTCCACTTAATTTTGTTATGAGGAGAGTTATTTTACATACCAAACTTTTCTCACATATCAAGGGACTCATCTCCACCATCCATCTAAAAAGAAATCAATGACTGAGATTAAAAGCATTTTATTATTTCACTTATTTTTTATAATTTAAATATCTCTTAAACCGTTAATCGTTACGTGAAAATATTTACACCATCGCGACGAGCATTTAATTATCTTTCTATAGACGGGGACTTTGATATACTATCGAAAAAAGAAAAAAAAAATCGTTTTTTTCACGTTTTTTCATTATTTTTTTCGTTTCTGAAATTTGCATGAAAAAAATCATATATGATAAAACACTAAATTGAATATCACATGTGATATTAGTGTTAAATCATATATGATATGTAATATCATATGTGATATTACACTAATATCACATGTGATATTACACTAATATCAAGGGACTCATCTATTTTCCACTTAATTTTGTTATGAGGAGAGTTATTTTACATACCAAACTTTTCTCACATACCAAGGGACTCATCTCCGCCATCCAACTAAAAAGAAATCAATGACTAAGATTAAAAGCATTTTATTATTTCACCTATTTTTTATAATTTAAATATCTCTTAAACCGTTAATCGTTACGTGAAAATATTTACACCATCGCAATGAGCATTTAATTATCTTTCTATAAACGAGCACTTTGATATACTTTCTAAAAAAGAAAAAAAAAAATCGTTTTTTTCACATTTTTTCGTTTCTGAAATTTGCATGAAAAAAATCATATATGATAAAACACTAAATTGAATATCACATGTGATATTAGTGTTAAATCATATATGATATGTAATATCACATGTGATATTACACTAATATCACATGTGATATTACATATCATATATGATATTACACTAATATCACATGTGATATTCAAATTAGTGTTTTATCATATATGATTTTTTAATGCAAATTTCAGTAACGTAAATAAAAGAAAAAACTTAAAAAAAAGTGAAAAATACGAAAAAAAAAAAAATTTTTGTCGAAAGTATATGAAAGTGCCTATCTATATAAAGATAATTAAATACTCGTCGCAATGGTATATTTTTTTTCGCTTAACGATTAACGGTTTGAAAGATATTAATATTTGAAAAAAAAATTATGAAAGTGGGTTTTTTAAATTGTTGGGATTAATCACATCCATTAGATCAAATAAAAATGGAGGGTGGAGATTGATCACTTGGTATGTAAATAATCTTTTATCCTCAAATGATCTTAAATCTTTTGTTATTATGTTAAAGGTTTATATTTTTTTCTTGAAATAAATGTTAACCTTACTATTATGGTTAATTTCAAGCGAGTGTTCAATTTCAAATTTCAATAAGCACTATAAAACTCTTTTTTCAGAATAAAAGTTTGCAATTTTTAAGTGAACAACTAATTTGGTATGCAGGAAATTATATGTTTTACAAATACGAATATTTGTTATTATTATTGAGAATTTTCGTACTTGGTTCAAATTATCTTCAAGATGGCTGAGTGGTGAGACAACCAAAGGTTTCAAAAGAGATTCGTGTTCAAACATCAGGAGATCGAATACCAGTTAACAACTTTATAGGGCATATATGTCACGTCCACAACTCATTTATTTTTTATATGTAGCATCGTATGTGTTATTTTCGTGAACAAAATTAGTATCAAGTATTCTTTTACTTCCAAGTAATTAACAAATTTGAATCTGTATAGTCGGATAATCAATTTTTTTTTTGGTAAAGGGTTTTACCCTGGTAAATATATTAACACCAAAAAATAACGTTAACGTACAAAGAAATATGATTGTGTACCATATTAACCTAAACGCTCTAAACAAGCGTCAAAACTACACCAACTAGGTTTAACATGCCAAACGTTAACGCCTTATATAATTCCTTCAACATAATATACAACAAAAGAAAACCCCATGCACGTGTCCCTACACATGCACGTCCCGAACAGCCCTATTGAAAACCAAATATACAATGACCAGTGATGAAGTTTATACGCCATTCATTAGTCATAATATACTTTGGAATTTGCCATTGGTCCAAGCAACGCACAACACTTGCAGAATTTTTGAAACGGAAGGACATTAACTTGCAGAATTGTTGAAAACGCGATTGTTTCGCTCTTGCCAAATAAAATAAGCCGACGCCGCAACATCAAGTCTAGCAATAACACTCTTAGCTATCCATACGAGGACAAATATTATCCATAAACGCAAAATTCCTCATAAACGATCACACCTGCGAAGAATAAGCACAGTCGAAAAATAGGTGTTCATGAGAGTCGGATAATCATATTCGAGTTGGTTCTTTGGTTTTGTACGTAGCTTCGATTTGGGTTTTTCAGATTTCCCAACGTTCATCGCTACGTCGACCATATGACATTTTCATTTAGCTCGTTTTCACAATCTGGCATTACAAAATGCCATAAGAGAGTTACTTACACTGTTTTGTCAAACATTTAAGGTTTTAAACATGTACGTAAATGTTTAACATAAGCCAACATCCATACCAAAATTGACTCCTGGTTTCTCTTGATTTATGTTTACCGATATATAACGAGGGCAGGGGTTTCGAGCTTTTCGGTAAGGTTACATTGTTTTCAATCTGCTTGTTATCTTATGCTCTTTGATGGCTTACATGATTTGTAATATATTTGAATTTTTGTCCCACATTGATAGAAAGTAAAAATGATGAACTGTTTATAAGTTCGATTGTGTTCTTTTTAAAAGTTTTGATTTTTTAATATCATTTCTTTTTACTTCAAACTCTTTTTTGTGATATTAAAAAATCAAAACTTTTAAAAAGAGTTCGATTGTGTGCTTGTTATCTTGATCACTAATGACTCTTTCACAAAAGTGACATGAAAGTGTCCCTTCTACTTTTGTTGGAAGGCATTACTTCTTGGGGATGTATTTGATCACTTATAACACATGTTTACTACAACTTGAATAAATTTTTTGACTTTTAAGTATTAAATAAGTTGTTATCTTGATCAAAATTGATTGTTTCCTCTATGTTTAAAAAAAAAGAAAAAGAAAAAAAAAACATTAGTTTTATGAACTATACATATTAGATAGTGATAATATATGGAACTAGTACCAAACGATTTAACTGTTATGCCCAAAAAGAAGATACACATGGAGCTCAAAACCATTTAGAAATCAAACTGAACGTTTTTAAAGATGCAATAGGCAAAAAAGGATCAAAATTTGTTTAGTTTTGGTTTCGTATCTAGCATGTCTGAGTTGGGGTCTATTGCCGTATTTGAGTCAGGTTTTGCAGTTATTCAGTTGGGTTATATGATGTTGTTATGGTATTCCAGAATGTTATAAAGGTACTTGGTATAATCTTTTCACTTCTCGAAAAACTTTATGCCCGACACAACCATTTATAGAAACCAAAACCGAACGTGTTAATTATCCAATATTCTGAAAACGATCATAATTTGTTTAGTTTCGGTTTCAATAACAACGATAGAAGTTACTATCGATAATTTCGAAATAATAGAGCTATTTTAATTGTTAGTATCTGCCAAATTTGTCTTGTACCATATTTAAAAGGTGGTGATTTGGTACCTTTAACTTCTTCTTTTTCTTAAGTCGCCGTTCAAAGGTTCATATCTTTATGCAACTTCATGTTATGTCGTTTCTTAGTCATTCAACACTTGTTAATTGAGACTACAAACAAGTACATAACTATAAAGGCTCAAATAGACGGTGCACCACAAGAGAGTGAGTTTGAGCTCAGAAGTGAACCGTTTTGCTTACTGGTTAAGCCTGGAGCCAAAGATGTCATCATCAAAAACTTGTATGTGCAATTCAAAAATGGAGGAAAAAGGTGAACAACTCAAAGCACGAGACATTTTTTGCTGGCTAAAATATGATGCATGTAATTCTTTAAAACAAGACTTTAAAATGGCCGTAACATGTAAAATGTATATAAGAAATATACAAGTTGTAAATATTACAAGCCCAAAAACATTCTAATGAACAATTGTTCAGGAACAACTTCATATATAGCATGTATACAAGTTGTAAGAGTTCTGAGCCTTAAAACCCAAGACACAAAGAAAACAAAACGAAAGTCATGCTAACCAACACCGAATGTTTGCAATTCTCAAACCATAATAATGCAATCTATATAAATGTTCCATCCATAAAAATGTATACAGTTTTGTCAAACAATAAGTTTTTAAAAAGGTACGTAAACGTAGTATATAAAACAACTTCCTAACCAAAATCCAAAATCGACTCCTATTCTTTATTGTATTTGGTTTACCAGTATACGATGAAGGGTCGTAGGGGCTTCATGGTTTTCAATCAAGGTTACATGGTTTTCAATTAAGGTCTAACATGATTTGTTTAATTAGATTAAGAGCTTGTCTCACATGAACGGAAAGTAAAAGTAGTGAACTCTTGATAGCTTCAACTATCATTTTTTTTTAATGATGTAAGATATCTACGATGACACTTGTTTGTTGTATATTTCTTAAAGTGTTGATCTTTTTTAATGTTTGCAATTTTCAAACCATAATAATGCAATTCATTGCAGAGAGTACCTACATTACCACAAGAGATTTTAATTTGATAGCATGTACGTGTTCCATTAATGAAAATATAAGAAGCTTGGTGTTATATATTTGATAATAATATGGGAACATAAGAAAGATGATCCAAACACATACAAAACATTAAACGTCATCTTTACCAAAACCGATTCCTGCTTTATGTGTACCAATATATATATATGACCGAAGGGAAGGCGTTTCAATATTTTCAATTAAGGTTATGTGGTTTTCAACCTACATGATCTTATGTTTCTCTTTAAAGTGTAACATGATTTGTTGACTTATTACAAGAGCTTTTGTCCCACATTGTTAGAAAATAAAAATAATGAACACTTTATAACCTGAGTGTCAACCACGTTTATAATGGCGCCACGAAGTAGTATAACGAAACTTGTTTGTTGTTTGTTATTATTTCTTGTTTCCATTTTTATATATTAATTTTTTTTTTCACTTTTTAGTAACATGTAATTATCTATATATATTATTTTTCGCCTTCTCACTAATCTTTTTAGCAAAATGTAATTAAAATCGAGTATATAACAAGGCATTTGAATGGTTTTCCCTATTGGTAAAGCCCGGATCCAAATATTTCATTATAAAGAAATGGTATGTGTGTCAGTCGACTCGTGCCTTATCAGTCAAATGAAGCCGCAAGTGTTTCCATAAAACATAGAAATTCATGTGTACTTGAACCTGGGGAGGTTAGATTATAACCAGTGGCGGAACTTGGCCATTTATTTTGGGGGGGCCGAATTTATTTTGAGGGGGTCAAATCGGAGATTTATTTATAACCTCAACTAAATTACCCCTAAAACCTACAATATTTACATTAGGTGTCGTAAATTTTGGGGGGGTCGGGACCCTCCCCTGCCCTCATAAAGGTCCGCCCCTGATTATAACTTAGTATAATGTATTTATTTTCATTTTAACATTTATACCACGTTATAAAGCATTTGAGACTTTCTATAAAAGGAAGTTTAAAATTTTTAAGATAAAAAACATTATTATAAAAGGAAAATTAGAAAATTAATGTAAAATTTGAAAATATGAGTCTTCTTTAAACCATATAGTAACCCTATTCCAATAATAATATATTTTAATAGAATTATTTATAACAAAAGTTCACTAAACTTATAACCACCAATTTAATGTTAAAATTTAAAAAATAAAAATGCAAACTATTTACACTATTACTCCCTCCGTCCCATATTAAATATCTAGGTTTGAATTTTCAAGTCTTTCTTTTACATATTTGACCTTAAATATTTTTGCTTATGTTATATATTATTAGATAAAAATAATACGTAGTGAAAATACATTTAAAACTCAATCTATTCATATATTTTGCATCAAATATTACATAACACAACCAAAAATATTTATGGTCAAAGTTAAGAAAAAAACACCTAGAAAATTCAAAGTGGACATTTAATATGGGACGGAGGGAGTAATAATTTAGACATTTTACTTTTGAAAAATATATATCCACTACATTATAAAGTATTTGAGACATGTTAAATATAGAAGGTTTAGAATGAAAAATATTTGATCGCCATAAAAATAGTCACCGGGTACCCGCCGCCGCATTGCGCGGGTACCCTTCTAGTTAATATAAATACACGGATTGACTAAGAGTGTTTAAGCATACACCATTACCAAGTGATTTATATATGCTTGTTTGGCTTGCACCTCTATGTAAATCGAAAGAACATATTAGTGTTAATAAAAACTAGTTATAAACTCGTGCACACACGGGGTTTTGACAAAAAAATTATTCTGTGTTAATACTGAATATTGTGTCTTTAAAAGTAATTGCATATAATTATATAGTTATAACTTTCGTGCACGCACGAAGTTTACACATAAATAAAATTTATTTTAACATTTTAGTTCAATATATAACATATAAGAATTTGTTCATGAAAATTGTGATATAATTTTATTTAGCTGACAAAGATGTTGGTGTTGTTATTTAAATTTCACTACTGATTATTGTACACATGAATCAAGTTTAATAACACATAATGAGCGTTGATAAAGTTATAGTATACTCCTTAAAGTTTTTTAAAATTTTTCTAGATATCCTTATATAAATAGATAAGAATTACACGAATCATTGTTATAAGTACAATCACGTATACTTATTTTTATATTAAAATAACATGTGCTTACAATTTAATAATTATATTCTCGTTTGCAGTAATTTAGCCGTCTTTAAAATGTAAACTCGTGTCCACACAGGTTAAATTTTGAAAAATAAAATAAATTAGTCCTTATTTAACGTATATAGTAAAAAATTGATACTTATAATCTAATGCAAATTTATATGTTGTTATTTTAAAACAACATATACATTGTATTTTTTAAGATATAAAGTATAAAGGGTATAAAGTATAAGAGGTATTTGTTTATAATCTAAAGTTATTAAAAAACATGTAGGCTTATAATATTACTCTTAACTATATATAATTTTTAAAAATTCAACCACTAAAGTTTTATTAATTACCTCCTCTTTTTATAAATTTTTGTTTTCACAAATTTGACACCTATATTTTTATGTGTTTTTTTATCAACCAAATTTCTCCACCAGATTTATTAAAGTTTGACCAAAATCAATTTAATTTTGACTTTTATTAACCAATCACATCACACGATTTTGCTTACATGATGAAATCGAGCTCTCCTATAGACCCAATTATATAAAAGATTAATAACAAAAATGTCAAGAAAAGAAAGGTAGAAAATCTTTAACGATTTAACAAAAATATTCTAGATAGGACATTGCTTATTGTTTGATAGATTTGAGTTGGTGATCGATGCATTTGGTGTCAGGATAGTAGTAGCCTTTGGGATACGATGGATGACTATGTTGGCTTTCTAACATGGGAAAAATATAGCATATCAAATGAGATTTTTCGAAGAAAGTTAGACCCGATGGGATTCAATTGCCATACCAAGTTGGTATTTTAGGCATGTTCATTGACAACAATCTTAATCTACAAGTTCATTTTACGTAAGCTTATTTACAACAATCTCAATCTACAAGTTCTATAGTGACAACAGGCATATGTAAATATTGGTTGGAGGCCTTTGTAGAGGTTTTGATATTACTTAAAATGTTGATCTTTTTTAATGTTTGCAATTCTCAAACCATAAGAGTATTGGTTTCTTCCGCTTTTGTAGGGCTCTTTCATGGATACAATGTTGGGAATAGGATAGTTCGAGTCATTCATAATTTGCCAGTTTAAATTTGTGCGAGGCTCTTACGTCATGGGTCCATATTTGATTCTACACGCGATTATGTTATTTTATTACCCATGATAAATATCACTTTAGATTTATTGATTGATCACTTGTATCTTATGTTTCCCACAATATGAATGAACACTTACAAATATCAAATACGTTGGTATATGTTTCTCATTATAGAAATTAGATTGTATCCTTCAAGTTCAAGAAAGACAAAAACATCTGTTGAGTTGAGCATGACTATGATGGCTCATCTCCATAAACAAAATATTTAGATTTTGATAAGCCGTCTAGATCTGAACATCGATCCGAATCTATTGTTACTTGGGTTCGATATGAGTTTTTAATTTGATAGCATGTGCGTGAGTTTTTAATTTGATAGCATGTGCGTGTTCTACTAATAGAAATACAATAAGGGTGTTGTTATATTTTTTGATTAATATGGGAGTAAGAAGGCAGGCGTTTCAAGCTTTTCAAGAGCTTTTGTCCCACATTGTTAGAAAGTAAAAGTCGTGAACACTTTATAAGCTTGAGTGACAAAAATGAGTTTAATGTGAGTAAGAATGCACGACAAAACTTGTTTGTCGTGTCAATTCTCATTTCCATTTTTTTAATTTATTTTACTAGTTAATTTTTTTCTTATATTTCTTTTCACTTAACTCTTTTATAGTATCATGTAAAACCTTGGGCTTATGTATTTCTTGAGTAAACTGCAAAAATCATCCATATGGTTTGTTAAATGTGGCACTAATAATACTTGCCATAAACTATTAGCAAGAATCATTTCTAAGAAGCTAAATGTCTAGAAAAAGTTGTCCTTATTAAAGACGATTTATGCAAAAAAGTTTGGCACAAAGTTTTGCAAAAAATCACCCTTCAATTGTAAAGTGTTTCTTAAGGATAATACTTGCCATCAGTTGGGATGATTGGTGCCAAATTTGACAATCCACATAAATGGTTTTTGAAGTTTACTCTTGTTTCTTAGTGCGCTCAAATGGGTTAAGCCTAAAAACCCGAGACACCGAGAATACAACGAATACCTTAACAGTAATTAAACATGCCATAACAGGGTGGATCATGACCACTCTTCCATGTACGTAAACTCCTATCATTTTTTAATTTATTCACAGGATACAATCCCTTTACCAAAAAAAATTAAACATGCCATAACCAAATATTTTAACTTTATGACAAAATCATGTAGAAACCAAAACCAAACGTTTTAACTTTATGCCCGACGCATAAAACTTAGAAACCAAAACCGAACGTGTTAACTATCCAATATTCTGAAACGATGGAAGTATCTACCAAATTTGTTAGTATTTACCAAATTTAACTTTACTTTCGGTTTCAATTAACAACGATAGAAGTTACTAGTGATACTTTCAAAATAATAGAGCTATTTTGATTGTTAGTATCTACCAAATTTGTCTTGCACCATATTTAAAAGGCGGTGATTTGGTATCTTTAATTTATTCTTCTTCCTAAGTCGCTGTTCAAAGTTTTATATCTTTATGCCACTTCATGTTATATCGATTTTTAGTCATTCAACACTAGTTAATGGATACTACAAACAAGTACTTAACCATAAAGGCTCAAATCAACGGTGCACCAAAATAGAGTGAGTTTGAGCTCATAAGTGAACCGTTTTGCCTTTTGGTTAAGCCTGGAACCAAAGATTGAAGGGACGCACGACAAACACACTCATAGCAATTACCAGAAATCGACTCTCAAGATTACCCTACAAAGATATCATCATCCAAAAATTGTATGTGCTATTCATAAATGGAGGAAAGAGGTGAACAACTCAAAGCATGAGACATTTTTTGCTGGCTAAAATATGATAATTTCAAGATTTGGATAGATCTTAAATGTATACATACTGGCCACCTCAAGGTACCTCAAATCATAGCAAAACTTAACTTGATACCTATAATTCTTTAAACAGGGCCGTCCCGTGGATTTTGGGGGCCCTGTTCGATTAACTTAAAATTACCCTTACAGTGCCGTGTTGTAATTTTTTATACTCATGTCGTGTCCTATATCTATGTCGTAGGGGTATTCAACGTGAAAAAAAAAATGAAATGTTTAATCGAAGCTGATATCTGTTAACAAAACCTATTATAACTATCCATCCATATTAAAAAAAAAAAAAAAAAAAAAAAAAAAAAAAAAAAAAGTTTTTTTTACTACCTCTACTGTTTCATACCGTTTCTTTCATGGATAAAATGTAAAATAGGGCAGCAAGTGTCAATTTTAAGACTCTTTTGTCCTTATTGAGAGGTATTATAAAGACTAGAAAGAAAGTGTAACATAAGTAAACCTTAGGGGCAAAAAGTGAATATGATCTAAGTTCATCATCTTCTTCCTCTGGTTCAAAATCCCCACCCCTTTTTCTGTTGAGTTCTTTAATTCACCTTAAGTTTACTAATTTTTAGTACCTTATAATGTATTTAGGACTTTCTAAAAAAGGAAGTCTTAATTTTTTAAGCCTACACATCTTACTATAATTAATAATTCATATAATTAAATTCTACACTATAATAACTGCCTTATAATATACACTAATGACACATTAAATTTTAGTATTAAAATAGATGTTACAAACTTACAATAATACAAATTTATAGTTATAATTTGTATCATAAATATTCAAGTTATACAAAGTTCAAATGAGTATAAGTATGGATATCTATATTTGTATTAATATACTTTACGGAAATTCATACACGCATATACTCTTTTCGAACTATCAAACGGGTAGACCGTCAAATACTAACTCTCATTGCATAGCGCATAAAAATCAAGATACGAGAAAAACTGACATGTTGAGTATCATCGCTTCTTTGCGCGGGTACTATGCTAGTACTAACTCATATATGATACGACTCAACCATATTTACAAAGACTTTATCATCAAGTTTGAGCTGAAACTTAATTAATTCAATCACTGCACGCTGCTCAAAATTTGAGGCCCCATGAAAAAATGGGAGCCCTGTGCCGATGATCACTCTGCACAGGCTAAGATCCGGGGCTGTCTTTAAAGCAAGACTTTAAAATGGCCGTAACATGTAAAACCCGAGATACAAAGAAAACAAGACGAACCGTATATAGCAAGTATACAAGTTATAGATGTTCCAAGCCTCAAAACCCGAGATACAAAGAAAACAAAATGAACATCATGCTAACAACCACCATCGAATGTTTTCAATCAACTTGATCTTACGTTTCTTTAATGTCTAACCTCAATTGTTTAATTAAATTATGAGGTTGTCCCACATGGATAGAAAGTAAAAATAATGAAAACTTTATAAGTTCAACTGTCATTCTTTGAGTTAACACAAAAAAATACGATAAAAGCTTGTTCGTTGCGTCTCTCTTGTCTCATTTTTTTTTTTTTTTTTTCATTTAACTCTTTTTTCATAAAATGAGGTCATAAAGTACCACAAAAATTGTACTATAGTAATGTTAAAAACACCATGAAATACTGGAGTAAAATACTTTTTTCTCAATTTACTTTTTTTTTTTTTTTTTTACTCTGTTCTCTCTGCGTTGCTTGTTCGAAAATAGCATAAAAAAACACAATTGAGTTTCTTACTGTCAACTTGAATATTTCAAAAGTAATAAAAATGAAAGATAGGTACACCCTGTTGGAGTATTAAATTAATTTGTTAACTCCAATCTGTAATTTCTTTGCATTCTAGTTCAACTAACTTTTGTAAGCTACCACCAACAATCGTACTACAAGTAAAACAAAAGAAACATAGAGCCCAAAACTCCGAACCTTGTAGATATTGAACATATGAACGATATATGCCAAGCAGAACAAAAGAAACATAGAGCCCAAAATGTACAATGCCGGTAAAATTTCAGAACGAAATTTCTGTC
>BPTQ01000005.1:25529469-25561843 GCA_019973895.1 Chrysanthemum seticuspe
TGTTTCCCACAATATGAATGAACACTTACAAATATCAAATACGTTGGTATATGTTTCTCATTATAGAAATTAGATTGTATCCTTCAAGTTCAAGAAAGACAAAAACATCTGTTGAGTTGAGCATGACTATGATGGCTCATCTCCATAAACAAAATATTTAGATTTTGATAAGCCGTCTAGATCTGAACATCGATCCGAATCTATTGTTACTTGGGTTCGATATGAGTTTTTAATTTGATAGCATGTGCGTGAGTTTTTAATTTGATAGCATGTGCGTGTTCTACTAATAGAAATACAATAAGGGTGTTGTTATATTTTTTGATTAATATGGGAGTAAGAAGGCAGGCGTTTCAAGCTTTTCAAGAGCTTTTGTCCCACATTGTTAGAAAGTAAAAGTCGTGAACACTTTATAAGCTTGAGTGACAAAAATGAGTTTAATGTGAGTAAGAATGCACGACAAAACTTGTTTGTCGTGTCAATTCTCATTTCCATTTTTTTAATTTATTTTACTAGTTAATTTTTTTCTTATATTTCTTTTCACTTAACTCTTTTATAGTATCATGTAAAACCTTGGGCTTATGTATTTCTTGAGTAAACTGCAAAAATCATCCATATGGTTTGTTAAATGTGGCACTAATAATACTTGCCATAAACTATTAGCAAGAATCATTTCTAAGAAGCTAAATGTCTAGAAAAAGTTGTCCTTATTAAAGACGATTTATGCAAAAAAGTTTGGCACAAAGTTTTGCAAAAAATCACCCTTCAATTGTAAAGTGTTTCTTAAGGATAATACTTGCCATCAGTTGGGATGATTGGTGCCAAATTTGACAATCCACATAAATGGTTTTTGAAGTTTACTCTTGTTTCTTAGTGCGCTCAAATGGGTTAAGCCTAAAAACCCGAGACACCGAGAATACAACGAATACCTTAACAGTAATTAAACATGCCATAACAGGGTGGATCATGACCACTCTTCCATGTACGTAAACTCCTATCATTTTTTAATTTATTCACAGGATACAATCCCTTTACCAAAAAAAATTAAACATGCCATAACCAAATATTTTAACTTTATGACAAAATCATGTAGAAACCAAAACCAAACGTTTTAACTTTATGCCCGACGCATAAAACTTAGAAACCAAAACCGAACGTGTTAACTATCCAATATTCTGAAACGATGGAAGTATCTACCAAATTTGTTAGTATTTACCAAATTTAACTTTACTTTCGGTTTCAATTAACAACGATAGAAGTTACTAGTGATACTTTCAAAATAATAGAGCTATTTTGATTGTTAGTATCTACCAAATTTGTCTTGCACCATATTTAAAAGGCGGTGATTTGGTATCTTTAATTTATTCTTCTTCCTAAGTCGCTGTTCAAAGTTTTATATCTTTATGCCACTTCATGTTATATCGATTTTTAGTCATTCAACACTAGTTAATGGATACTACAAACAAGTACTTAACCATAAAGGCTCAAATCAACGGTGCACCAAAATAGAGTGAGTTTGAGCTCATAAGTGAACCGTTTTGCCTTTTGGTTAAGCCTGGAACCAAAGATTGAAGGGACGCACGACAAACACACTCATAGCAATTACCAGAAATCGACTCTCAAGATTACCCTACAAAGATATCATCATCCAAAAATTGTATGTGCTATTCATAAATGGAGGAAAGAGGTGAACAACTCAAAGCATGAGACATTTTTTGCTGGCTAAAATATGATAATTTCAAGATTTGGATAGATCTTAAATGTATACATACTGGCCACCTCAAGGTACCTCAAATCATAGCAAAACTTAACTTGATACCTATAATTCTTTAAACAGGGCCGTCCCGTGGATTTTGGGGGCCCTGTTCGATTAACTTAAAATTACCCTTACAGTGCCGTGTTGTAATTTTTTATACTCATGTCGTGTCCTATATCTATGTCGTAGGGGTATTCAACGTGAAAAAAAAAAATGAAATGTTTAATCGAAGCTGATATCTGTTAACAAAACCTATTATAACTATCCATCCATATTAAAAAAAAAAAAAAAAAAAAAAAAAAAAAAAAAAAAAAGTTTTTTTTACTACCTCTACTGTTTCATACCGTTTCTTTCATGGATAAAATGTAAAATAGGGCAGCAAGTGTCAATTTTAAGACTCTTTTGTCCTTATTGAGAGGTATTATAAAGACTAGAAAGAAAGTGTAACATAAGTAAACCTTAGGGGCAAAAAGTGAATATGATCTAAGTTCATCATCTTCTTCCTCTGGTTCAAAATCCCCACCCCTTTTTCTGTTGAGTTCTTTAATTCACCTTAAGTTTACTAATTTTTAGTACCTTATAATGTATTTAGGACTTTCTAAAAAAGGAAGTCTTAATTTTTTAAGCCTACACATCTTACTATAATTAATAATTCATATAATTAAATTCTACACTATAATAACTGCCTTATAATATACACTAATGACACATTAAATTTTAGTATTAAAATAGATGTTACAAACTTACAATAATACAAATTTATAGTTATAATTTGTATCATAAATATTCAAGTTATACAAAGTTCAAATGAGTATAAGTATGGATATCTATATTTGTATTAATATACTTTACGGAAATTCATACACGCATATACTCTTTTCGAACTATCAAACGGGTAGACCGTCAAATACTAACTCTCATTGCATAGCGCATAAAAATCAAGATACGAGAAAAACTGACATGTTGAGTATCATCGCTTCTTTGCGCGGGTACTATGCTAGTACTAACTCATATATGATACGACTCAACCATATTTACAAAGACTTTATCATCAAGTTTGAGCTGAAACTTAATTAATTCAATCACTGCACGCTGCTCAAAATTTGAGGCCCCATGAAAAAATGGGAGCCCTGTGCCGATGATCACTCTGCACAGGCTAAGATCCGGGGCTGTCTTTAAAGCAAGACTTTAAAATGGCCGTAACATGTAAAACCCGAGATACAAAGAAAACAAGACGAACCGTATATAGCAAGTATACAAGTTATAGATGTTCCAAGCCTCAAAACCCGAGATACAAAGAAAACAAAATGAACATCATGCTAACAACCACCATCGAATGTTTTCAATCAACTTGATCTTACGTTTCTTTAATGTCTAACCTCAATTGTTTAATTAAATTATGAGGTTGTCCCACATGGATAGAAAGTAAAAATAATGAAAACTTTATAAGTTCAACTGTCATTCTTTGAGTTAACACAAAAAAATACGATAAAAGCTTGTTCGTTGCGTCTCTCTTGTCTCATTTTTTTTTTTTTTTTTTTCATTTAACTCTTTTTTCATAAAATGAGGTCATAAAGTACCACAAAAATTGTAATGATATCTTGTAAAAGAACAGTTCAAAATGATCATGGTAACATGTAAAATGGTAATATGTAGAACTGAGCATATGGCAAGAACACAAGTCGTAGATATGAAGTGTGGATTACAAGCGCAAAAAACAAACCTGATTAAACAAGTTTGTTGGAATAATTAGGCTATTGTTGGAATAATTGGGCTATGTACTTTGTTTTATAATTTGCTCAAAATCTCAAATGGTATAAGCCTAAAACACAAAGACACAAAGAAGAACAAAATAAACACGTTATTAATTCAACATACTAGAACCAAACCAACACCGATAGTTTTAACTTTATGCCAACAAACATAAAGCAAAAAACCATGTAAAAACCAATACCGAACGTTCTAACGTTATACTATAAACATGATACACATAAAGCATAAAACCATTTAGAAATCAAAACTGAATGTGTTAACAATCCAATATGCTAAAAGAGCTCAAAATTTGTTTAGTTTCGGTTTCAAATAATAAAACAATTTTAAAGGTGGTGATTTTAGAATTATATTGTTCCCCTTAATGTGTCAGTATTATTCATGGGATTATATAGTAAATACTAAGCTTGTTGACCAAGCAATAGTTTAATGGACTAGGCCTAACATGATACAAATGGGCTTATCTATACTACTTTATAATGCATTTAGGCCTTCTAAAATTAGAAGGCTTAAAAATTCAGATTTTTTTACTTGCTTATTATGGAAAGATATATTATAATGCATGTAAAATTAAGATAAGGAGCTCCAATCATGAGATGACATGTGTCACTTCTTAACAAACTCCAAGCCTAACTCATAACCACCAAAAATTAAGATAAAGAGCTCTAATTATAAAATGACATGTATCACTTCTCAACTAAAAATTCATCTTTATTTTCAAATTAAAATATCTTTTTATCTACTTATTTATATTATAATCTAATTTCACCATATTTTCTAAAATTTTATGTATTTTAATTCAACATCCATTTTAATATATTTTTATGAGTTTTTAGTTTTTATATTTTTAGTGGGTTTATTTTATTTTAATTTAAATTTTTACAACTTTAACCTTTATTTCATTTATTCCAATCAATATAATCTTGATTCGTCAAAATCATATACTTTTGGGGGAGTGTTTGACGCGTAAGAGATTGCGAGGGTATTTTTATATGCGGGAATAAAGATGTCGCGTGAAAGTTACGGGTAAAACAAACAAACACTTACAACTAACACATATACATTCGAAGTGTTGTGAAACGAATTTACTAAATGGGTTAGCAAACACATATAACTATACTTATCGCTGCCGCTGTCACCACCATCTCATCACATCACCACCTCAAAACATTTGTTCGCTACAAAATAGTCATCGGGTACCCGCCGCCGCATTGCGCGGGTACCCTTCTAGTAAAGCCATATACTGCTACTACTAACAAGAACAACATAGTATATTATTATTACATGTTTTAAGTGTCGATATACTATGTTTTTAAAAACACTTATGGTAAACGTTAATCCAATCGAACCTAATTGTACTTTTGTATATGGTTTTGGTTGAGAGTTTCTTACATAGTTTTGTCAAAGAATATAGTTTTTAAACTAGTACGTAAATGTAAAACGTAAGCCAATATTATCCTTACCAAAATTGAATCCCAGTTTTTCTTGTTTTATGTCTAATGATATACAACAAATTAGGGCGGGGGTTTCAAGCTTTTCGGTAAGGTTACATGGTTTTCTATCTACTTGTGATCTTATGCTTCTTTGTGGCCCTACATGATTTGTTAATTTACTTCAATTACTTGTCCCACATTGACAGAAAGTAATGTTGATGAGCTCTTTATAAATTCAAGTGTCATTTGTTTGTAAGAAATCTAAAATCTCAGATTCAACTAAACTTCTGTGTTGTCTCTGACTTGTTTTATTTCTTTTTTATTTTTATAATTTCTTTTTGTTTAACTCTTTTTCACAACATGGGGTCATAAATTTCACAAATTATAACAAAATTTGTTTAACTCTTTTTCAATGTGGTTATAAATTTCAAAATTTATATTGATACCCTGTCAAATAACTGTTTAAAATAGTCGTAACTCGTAACACATGCTTTCAAAAATAAATAAAAAATAAGATGTA
Source organism: Chrysanthemum seticuspe (assembly GCA_019973895.1). Lineage (NCBI taxonomy): Eukaryota > Viridiplantae > Streptophyta > Magnoliopsida > Asterales > Asteraceae > Chrysanthemum > Chrysanthemum seticuspe. Next base: position 25,534,946 of record BPTQ01000005.1, read on the forward strand.
ACATGTAAGACTGGGTTAATATGGACTCTGGATTACAAGCCCAAAAACATTAAGGAAAAAAACAAACTTTAATAAACAAGGTTATAGGAAAAATTGGGGCTTATGCACTTTTTTTTAATGGGCTCAAATGGTCTAAGTCCAAAAACAAGATACACATGAGGCACAAAACCGTTTAGAAATCAAATGGAACGTTTTAAAGATGCAACGAGATCGACGCACCCGCGCGTTGCGGCGGGTTTTTTGCGTTTAATTTTTATGCTAAACTAATAAAATAGGATCGGTTTTGCAAAATGTGACACATTTCGGGGGACTTAGAGCTGGCAAATTGGGTACCTGTTAAGACCTGTTAAGAGAAAAAATGTACTATGCAATTTTTTTATTTTTTAAAATATTTGTTTTTAGTATTTTAGGGTTCAATATTTAACTTTTTTGATAAATAAAACGTATATCTGTCATACTCAAACCACCAAAGCTAAGTATTGAATGAGTTGTTTTCATGTTTGAAACTTATGTTATTCGCGCGCACCGGACCTGTTAAGACACGATTTACCAGCTCTATCGGGGGTACTTCGCCGTAAGAAAGTAGGCTCGGTTACATCATGGCTGCTGCTGTTTACAGCCTAAGAGGCGGACGCGAGGGCTTGGCAACTTATATGTGAACCACACAAACATCGTAGGACACAGAATTGTAACACACTTTTCATTGTAAAAAGACAGGTAATTGACAAAGTTGACTAAGTAACATGTTATCATATAACCTGTTCATGTAATTTGACATTTCAATATGTACTTGGGTTACCCCTTTTTTTGTGAAACTTGATTTCACATGCTCTTGACTTCATCAGGAATGTCAAATCAGCAGGAAACATTACATTCTTGAAATGGACTTTCTTGTTTAATACACCTTGTTCGCCTGTTTCATTCAATCATCAAATCGATACAGTTACAAAACCTTTAAGATCGAAGCTAAGACTTTCTTGTTTGATACAATGTGTTTGCCTGTTTCATTCAATTATCAAATCGATAAACATTCACAAAAACTTTTAGATCGAAGTTAAAGCTTTAGCGTGACTGCCCTTTTTAGGCTGAGATATATCATATAATGTAAAAGCTCATTAGTCATACTTGTGATAGACAAACCTTGGAAGTACATCCACCCAAAACTGGAACTACATCCACCCAAAAATGTAACAACCTATGCAAAAACACCTATATCACCAACCAAAATGTAAGTTAAACACTTCTTAAAAAAACATGGAAGTACCTGTAATACATGAGTCCACAACATTCGATTCCTCAATAAAACCTGCACAAAACATTAACATCATAAAGGATGCAACTTGTTAATGTAAACTTACATCAAATCAGCAGATAGTGACATACCGAACCGGAGTGACACCCGTGAAGACTACTGTGCACGCTTTGCCGGAAACCACACACACACAACGGCGCCCACTTTTTTTAGAACTGGTATTCTTTTTTCGGCTGGATGGATTGTATCAAACAGTTTGCATACATATAATACCGACGCATTTCAAGAATTCAGTATAATCAAAAATGAGTTCTATATAATTGAGTTTTCGAACTTCTGGAAGGCTAAGATTAATTAAGAAAATGACGATCAATTATGCAAATGTTACAATTCTTCTTAGAAGCATATATTGACCATATGCACTTGCTTTGCGGGGCACATTACTCTCTATGGGTGTGTTTTGGGTTGCTTATTTTCAGGTGCCTTTTTTCTTTAAATAAAAGCAAACCAACAATTTTCAACCTATAGGAGTTAAAAAGTGACTTTAAAAGTATTCTATGCATACCGTTTTGTCCAGAATAGGGCATAACCATCAGACCACAAACCGAAATGATGAGGATCCTTGCAGTCTCTTTATGGTCGATTCTGTATGCCGAAGATAACCACCAAACGTGCAGCACCTTTGACCATCTTTCGTGACCTACCCTGCAAACACCGTATGTACCTTCTGTAAAAAACAAAAGAGATAAAGAAAATCAAGCTTTTTCAGGGACAGTCTTCATCTGTAAACCTCACTATTCACTATCGTTGTTACTATCCTTTTGCTCAATTTCACTGTTAATAACGGTCACGTGTATCAACAAACCTGTATTCAAATAGAAAGCAACCATGTATCATAGAAGGTACCAAAAATGCACATCTGATATCTATGGGGCTGTTTGGGTCAAGCTTATTCAACCGTCTCATGAGCTAATCTTAATCTAAAAAAGTTGATGACCATATGGCTCATCCAATTCCATTAGCTCAACTTGATATTTGATAAGATCATAGGCGCAAAAGCTCAAGCAGTTGTAGCTCAAGATGCTCAAAACAGTCTAAGATTCAAGAAAAAATAATAATAAACATTTTGACTGACTAATATGCATTTTACCTGTTAATTTCCGGATAAATTGCTTCACATCACATTAGCGTCCTTATTACCTAAAATCAGCAAGTGCGTAAAATCTTCTGAGCAACATAACAAAGGTAGAATTTATATCAAGGGAAAGAAAGTACCTTGTGACCATTGAGGAACATCGGCATCAAATATGTATAACCTTTTGGGAAAAAAATGAAAGCAACTGTAACTGACATGTTGAGATGCACATTGTAATCAAGTTCAATATCATTTTTTTAGTGGGATAAGCCGTTAATTTTTTTAATAACTCCATTTTCCAAACGTATGTTCAGTTTTGCAAACATAATCCCGGACACACCTAATTGTGGTGCAACAAATGATTAGGCTCAGATATGTATATAGTGGTCAAGTGACTGAAATGTCCGAATTCCGCAACGGCTGCAAATAGACCCGGTTGCACGGCATACATATATGCTATGGCATCCGGTCATTGCCTTGCCAAGTTACAGTCGGATCTTGAGCGACACATTTAATGTCGCTCAGTTCACAATAATCATCACAGCCTATTCGGAAAACATTATTGGGATTAGTATGCATTCCAAACCCACTATCGCCTGATACGTGTGAACAATCGACTAAAGAGGATTAATACGCCATGGTTGCAACCATAATAAGTTGCCATACCAAGATGCGGATAATCTCAGCTTTATCGAATGTACTCAGACTTATGACAGCCTACTACAACCTTTATCACCATCAATTGCATCTCATAAACATAAATTATAATCTTTTTTAATCGATGTCAGAAACGACGTCGTATGCTACAGTGAAGACCCGATTTCAACCCGGGAGAATGTGAGTGGGGCTACAACTTGGCAGATGAGTCTATATTTTGGCCAAAAAAGGGACAAACATGATACATCCCCCATGGCTGCAACTATAATAAGTTGCCTAGCCAAGGCGTAGACAATCTCAGCTCCAATCGAACAGGCCCAAACTTGCCACAACAACCTCTTGCAAACAACGACATCATCATTATCCTCTAAGAAACCAAAAGAAAATGGAATCATATTCAAGTCAAGCAAGCCAATAAACCCATTACTATTATGTATAACTGAGGCTTAGAAGATTAAGGATCGAAAAAGAGGATCCACCCGCCATGGCTGCAACCTTACCTGGTTACCCTGCCTAGATCGAACCTCTACAGGTGCAATCGGAAAACCAAGTAAGCTACATGACAATTTTATAACCTTTTCAAGTATTAGTGACCAAATGGACAAATTGAATCACCGGTCAAAAGGGATAAACGATATGAGTTTAACTGGCCAATGGCCCAATACTCAGATTGAATAACTCTAAAAATAACGTTAACTGCTAAAAGAGTGAGAAAATGGTTTACATGGGAATGCAAAGATGGTTTTACAAAATGTAACTATGACATTGATGAATATGACTAAACAAAATATGAGCTTAGGCTAAAAATATCGCATTTTCTAATAAAGGGTTCACTGCCAATTAGTCTAGGTACCATTGTAATCATATTTTTACCTGTAAGATATCTCGTTTACACTATAATCAAAAACAAAGTAAGGAGCTTATTAATTGATTATAGCATACCTCTAATTGTTTTTTTTTTCTCTAACCCATTTCATTAAATACTCGTCGCACCCTTCATCAAGCATCCATCATCAGGCACATATAGCAGCTTAAGTTTTAATAACCAATCCCAGTTCCCAAACGCCCCTTAATCACATAAACAACCAAATCCACTCACTTTACTAATGCTGATCCTAACAGCAAACACACAAAATTAATAGGCCCTTAAATAAGCTTACCAAGACACCGCTTAAAAGCCGCCAAACACATAATCCACTCATACAGATTGAGCACTTGAAGATCTTTGTAATCGGCGCACTTCTACTGAATAGCTCCTTCTCCTGCATTACCAAAAAGAAAGTGGTAAAACTCAATTACCCATTATAATCATTTCATATGGGACATACAATTAAGACCAACAAATATTTTTTTACATTTCATCAAACAGTTTATGGGCATCATCCAACCTGCCACCAAGTAACATAAACCAACAGAAATTAGATATCAGGTATGTATAGAAAAAGCATACCCATAAAAGCAAAAGGAGTGATTCAATCATAGTTGATGAACGGAGTGACTCAATCAATACTTGATAACAACCTTAATCAGGCAATCCCATAAACCCCTAAATAAAAATAAATTCAGTAATTCGTGTACCTTATTTGGATAGAGTTGATGGTTGGAGAGGTGTAAATGCAGGTGGTCAAATCTGAACCCGGAGTTATTTCTTGAAGTTTCTGGGATTTTGGGTTTTATTAACGTTGGTATAATAAGAAGCAAGAGTGAGGCGGTGTTCTTGTAATCCGGGTTTTGCTTACCCGAAACGACAAATAACCACTTTTTGCAACACTCAAAACGACAGGAAAATGGAATAAATACTGTAGATATACTCACATACAGTCGGGTTGGAAACGGGTATGCACTGTAGCAAACGACGTCGTTTGGTACGCCGATTAAAAAAATTTATAATTTATAATATGCTAAAAAGGATCTAAATAATTTTTCAAAATTTGATCTTTTTTAAACAATAATAATGCAATTGAAATGCAGAAATTACCTACGTTACAATAGATATTTTAGTTACATAACAATGCATGTGTTCCATTCATGAAAATATAAGAAGCTTGTTGCTGACTTGTTATATATTTGATTAACATGTGAAGAAATAATAAAGATGATGACCCAAACACATATATTATTTAAAAGGACACTAATGATAAAACGTCAACTTTTGATAGTTTCCTGGATGGTTTTCAATGTGATCTTATGTTTCTTTAGTGTTAAAATAATCTGTAAATTTGTTTCAAGATTTTATCCCACATGGATAAAAAGTGAAACTAATGAACTCTTTATAAATACTGGTTATAAAATCAAAACAGATCTAAATTATTCTTTTGTATCTTGTTTTTAGTTTGCATAAGAAAACTTGATGCATAGTTTTTTCAAATATTAAGATTTTAACAGGTACGAAATTGTATAATACTACCTCCGTCCCATAATAAATGTCCAGTATGACTTTTTGGAGTGTTTTTTGTTCAGCTCTGACCTTAAATAAATTTATTTGTGTATAATATCTAATGTAAAATATATGAATGAATAGGGTTTTAAATGTATTTTCATTGATATAATTTTCATCAAATATTATATAACACAAATAAAAATATTTAAGGTCAAAGTTGAACAAGAAAAACTTCAAAAAGTCAAACTGGACATTTATTATGGACGGAGGGAGTATAAAACAACATCGTTACAAAAATGGACTCCCGTTTTTTCTTGTATCATGTTTACCAATATGGCATAGATGTGAATCTATAAACATATGTTTTCTTAGCCCATTTACCTTTTGTTTTTCATATTCTAGTTTAGGCTTTCGTGTTTCTACTTCATCCAATTTTTCATTATTGATAACCACAATACAATTCACTAGGCTAATGAAGTACAGAGTTAACATTCTACTGAAAGTAAAAGGAATTTGATTAATTGACAAAAGAAGTGTAACCACTTCCAACTGAACAAATTAAAACCAGTAGCAATTAGAATAGAAAAGTTTAACATTTGCAGAAAATCAAATTCGTAAACCAAGTATGATCGAAGAAAAAGAGACTACAATCCAGCTCAACATTATAAAAAAAAATAAATAAATAAAAAAAAAGCATGATCTATAGTTGATGTTTATGAAATATTTCTTCCACTCCATGCTTCTAATAAAACAGTGCGCCACAAGAAGGATATTTGGCTTCTTGTCAAAGGTGAGTGACTAATCTTCTACACAAACAACATAAAGTCGCTTGAAGATTTTGGATATAAATTCAAATCAATCATCATGTACTCGCGCAGAAAAATGCCATATACATTACGCAAATGCCATATAAATTCAAAGTTCCCAACAATCAAATGCCATATACATTACGCAGTAAAAAAGGTATTATTTAAACTAATTATATTTTGGTTAAATCATACCTGTGTGTTCATGATATAAAGCTTCAGAAACTAGGTGAAAATTACTGGTAATGTTGATGGCAAGTTGATCGTGTGGTGAGAACCACATCAATCCATTGTAGGTGTAAGTAGAGTAAATATTTTATTTTGATTATGATTTGGTGAAAGAATAAGAAAATTAAATAGGTTAAGGGTAAAATAGTCTTTACAAAAGATTTGGTGGTGTATGGCAATCATCATATCTTCGATAAAGATGGTGTATAGATTTGAACCACGTGTTCCTCTTAAAAGTTCCTTACCATCAAGTTCTCTAACGAAACAAGTATGTTTTCTGAAGGCTACTTCTAGATCATAATCACAGAACTGACCAACAGAGAACAGATTATGACCAAGACCTTCAACATAGTATACTCTGGAGATAACACTATCACCAACAACATATCTCCATAACCCATAATTGCACCGAAATGATCATTCCCGAATCTAACTGTCCCGATGAATTTGCTCACGAAGTTCATGAGCCACGACCGGTCTCCAGTCATATGCTTGGAACAGCCTGAGTCCAGGTACCACCAAACGATTTGAACGATCTGCAGTTGAACACAGACAAGAATGGATAACTGGATAATTGGGATCCCCATGCAAGAATGGGTTCCATTTGGTTAGTAACAGCGATTGGAACACCCACATCAGAAATGGAAACATTCATATCAGAAATAGAGGCAATGGAATCATCAGTAATAGATGCAATGCTGGTGTCCGTATTTGACCTATTCAAAGTATGTTCACTTTTTAAAGAAATAGTTCTTCCAGTAGGCATCCATTTTCTAGTGGGCATTGTTTTAGCATATTGAGGACAGGACTGATTAGACTTTTGACCAAACGGTATCCATTTATATCCTATTTTACTAAATGTTCTTCCCGTGGGTTTCCACTGTTTTCTAACTTTCTTTCGTTTTTGCCTTTTAGCCTTCTTATCATGATTTTTAGCATTAACAATATTAACTGGACAATTAACAGGATTAGGCAAAACATTCATACCACATTCATGATTAGCAACAGAATTCACGCAGACATCATTACATGGTTTGCAGATAGTATCAGAATTCGAATTAATTACAGTACGCCTATGGCTAATACTAGAATCAACACGATTCATTTTATTCAACTCAAACTTAAAGTTCCTAGGTTGGTCTTCTACTCTTTTCCAGTGCGCATTCTTAGCTTGCGAGGTCCTATCTTGCTTGGTATTGCCTGGAGGCTTCGACCCGCTTGATTTAATGTCACTGATTACTCCTGTAGAGGGAATTATGGGAACATTAGTTGGTTGATCTACCTTTTGCATTCCTGAACTAGATGTGCAAGGATCTGAACTTCTCGAAGGCACATTAGTGTTCACTTTTTTTAAAATGGGTATGGAATGGTTTAACTGCTTAGCATTAGGCATAGAACAAGGCATCACAACTTTACCTTTTGCACCTAAGGATTTAGGACATGTTGCAATTAAGCATTCTAGCAGTTCCTGAGATCGTTTGGCCTGAATGCACGCAAATCTAATTTCTCTATCAAGAGGCTTATTTAGGTAATCCTCCTCCACAATCTCACAGAGACATTCTAGACTATCCTTAAGGTGAGCACAATAGTTATGAAACACGGGTTCATTATTCCTAAGATGAGGAGGAATGTATCTAACAGTCACAGAATATTTGCAGTCAGAGGATGACTTTGAAGCGACATTCTCATTAAACACAAGTGGCAGTTTTCTTTTTTCCTGACTCCTCAGATTCTCAATTTCCTTTTGTAAAGAGGTTATTTTTTCGTTGTTTTTGTCACGAGTGACATTAATTGAATCATATAACTCTTTAACATGACGTTTAACCTTTTCATTTTCTGCTAGAAAACTCTCGTTTTCCTTTTGTAATGCATTTACTAAGTTTTGAAGATGAAACGTTTGAGAATACTGAGAATCTAAAGGAGGGGGCATTTGGGAGTCAGTCACATTGTTCTTTTCACCCTTTAATTGAGAAATTTGGGCTTTCAATTTTCTGATCGTGCAACACTGAGATTGAATCTGTTCGTCACGTTTATGTATCTGAAAAACTGCATCAAACTCTGGAGCATCTGAAGCTGTCTTTATATTTGAGGTTTTGACATTTTCTTTAAGAAGTTGATATTTTAGTTGTAAATTAAAATGCTCAACTTCTAGTTTAGAAAAATGTTTTACCAAATTGTTATGATCATCCAGATCAATTTTATCATTTAGTTTAGAATTAGTTTTTTCTAGCTCAATGACATGATCATGGGAGACTTTCAGAGCAACAGATAATTCATGAAATTGAGAAACATTAATGGAACAATTTGTAGCAGTGAAAAACACATCTTGAGCAATGCATTCAGAAATCAGATTCTCATTCAGTGTATGCAAATTCTTCCTCTCAATCTCATTATATTTTAATTCTCGCTCATAGTCACTAACCTCAACTATCATTGCATCAAATTCGTTTTCCATTTCTTTAATATCTGAGTCCATCCCCTTTTTAAGACTCTCAAATTGATCTTTTAGTTGTTTAAAGAAAGGCATGACCTCTGTTAAAGAGCATTCTTTAGTTTGCTCAAAACCCCTTTCCCCCTCAGTTATCCCAGTGGGTGTGATCCTTTTCTTACATGTTTTCTCAAAATCAACAAATAATTGAAAGATGACATGTTGACTGATTAAGGTCTTGCTTTTAGTGGCAATAGTTCTAGGTACTAGATGCATTGGTGTATTAGGAGGATACACAGTAGCTGAGGGCATTTTCCTAAGAGGGGGGTTTGTTACAACAAGATTATCTGCTTTTTGCTTATCTAAATCCTTTTTCCAGAACACTTGCTCGGGTGTTAACAACGTTTAAGGCTTAAACTTATTCAAGGAAATCCAATTTTCCTTTTTGTAATCATGGGGTTTGTACATTATGTTCTTCTCCTTACAAATTGGATTTTCTAGCTTCTTATTCATTTTCTCCCTAGATGCATCATCTAATTCTCTATCTTCCTCAGTACACTCAGAGCAACTAGGTTTCTGTCTAGGCTTAAGGATTTCATTGCCATCATAAATTACTTTATGAGCAGTTTTAGCCTTTTTGATGACCTCTGGATTTGGTTCCTCAACAAGGGGAATGCTCTGCTTATCGCTTAAGACTCTATGCTTAGTGATCAAGTGAGCAGTCTGAATGGTGTTCCCTTGTACGTACAACTTATTTTCAAGCTTGTTTTTCAAAGTTTTTAGATTGGAAAAGTCATTCAAAAGTTTTGATTCCTTAGCATTGAATTCTTGCTTAAGCATTTTCACATTTTCTTGAAGTTCTTGTTTTTGCTTAGCAGTTTTAGAAAGCTTTTCTTGTAAGGAGTTTAACTCTTGTTTTAATACTTCTTCTCTAAAGTTACTTTTTCGAATAATTGTATGCATTTGGTCATCCATTTCCTGCTCACGTGTGGTTAACTCAAACTTAGCACGCTGTTCATAGATAGCAAATTGTTCTTTATAAACATTCAGTTCAGAGATAACAGAATCATCAGGAATATATGCAGTGTATTCATCAAAGACATAGTCATTGTTGACTGCTGAAGATGCATCGTTTGATGCAATCTCATTTTCACCTTGTTTCACATATTGATCATATGGGACAATATTGCTATTACCCTCATTATCAATATCTGATTCATAAGTCTCAAGAGATTGTACTTCATTATGCATCTTTCGCTCATCAACATCATCATATAGTTTTAATACCTCTGAGATGATTGATTCTTTAGATGGACCAGCTTTTTGTGATGTTGAGACCTTAGGAGAGACCATTGGAGAAATGCTAGCCATGAAAATTGTTTGTGCAGTAGGTTCATCATCGACGTCAGAGTCGTATGCATCACAGTCAGCGACTTGGAAGGCATTATGATGATTGTGACCTATCTCCTGAATTGGTTGCTCATCCACATCTGCATCATAGGTCTTTGCATTGCCTTCAGCAAGAAACAATAGCTCCTGTTCATCTAAAGCTGCTCCATTATCCTGAGCTTGCACGAGCAACATCTTATCTCTGAAGTACTTGGCATTCTGTGGACGTTTTGGAGATGTACAATTCCTTGCAATGTGTCCCTCACCACCGCAGTTGTAGCATTTGATAGCCTTTGTTTGTCCTTGATTTCCAATCCTTCCTCGATTCTGATTTCCACCATAGCTTCCACCTATTCCACCCCTTCTCTGATCATACTGCCTTTCTTGAGCCGGCTGCCCCATAACTTTCCCATCTCTGATCAAAGCATGATTTTGAAGATTGGATGCTGTTCTGATTTCATTGTTGGTGTGAATAATGTTAGTATGAGGTGAAAGGGTTAAGTTCTGTTTAACCATGAGAGCCAGTTGATTGATGAAATGTTCCATGACTGCATCAGCATCTGGTTGCTTGAACCTTGGATCAGGAATGAGTTTGTGATTACCATCTCCCGAGGGAATGACTTTAGAAGCCTTGGTGATAATTCCTACGTTGGTGTAGAAGGCAGTTGAGTCATTAGATGAACTTGTATCTCCCTGAATGGTTTTGAATTGTTCCAGAATCCTTTTTTCAAACATAGCATGCCTCTCATTCTGAAGAAGAAATGCATACAATTGCTCATAGTTTGTATTCTTCAGTCCTTTAGTGAGCTTCACAGACGTGACAAACTTGTGCCATTCGGGATTCATGTTGTTAACAAACTTTGAGTTCAGCTGAATGTTAGGCATGGTCATTCTGATGTTCCTCATGTCATTCACTAGCTTATGGAATCTCACGTAGTACTCATAGACACTCTCATCTGGTTTCATCTTGAAGTGCTCAAACTCATCATATAGTTGTGATTCTCTGTCTTCAACAGTTAATTCTGAACCAGAGAGAAGCATCTTGACATTATCCCATACAGCCTTTGCTTCGGTGTTGTGATTGATAAGCTTGTAGATATCTTTTGGAAGACCTTGAAGTATGATGTTAGAAGCCCTGATATCAGCATCGAATCTCTTTTTCTCCTTATCATTGAGTTCATCATAAGTCTTTGGTCTGTCTATTCCATAGATCATTGTTCCATCTGCAGCAGTATCAATTAAGTCTCTAGTAGTCTCAATCTGATAGGGTCCTTCGTCAATTGACTTGAGAATGCTGACTCCGTTTTCTTTTCCCAAACAGTACAATCGGATTCGTTGTGCCCAAGAGTCATAATCAGTTCTGTCAAGCATAGGTGGACGTGTATCTGACCCTGCTGCTTGAACGTCCTCAGCTACTGAAGAAATAGTAGGAACGATGTTTGCCATGATTACAAGTTCTGCGGGATTTTACTATTCTTTGATTAAACCGGGAAATTGATTCTTTCACGGGATTTTACTAAACCAAAATAACAACCGTAAGAATGTATCACGAAGAAGTAACAAGCCTAAAATAGACAAGTATCAAAACACACAACTCGCTTAGTTATCAACTCGCTAAACAACCAAGTCGCTCAAGGAGACAACTCGCTAAATAGCCAAGTTGCATTAGCATCAACTCGCAACACTGTCAACACCCTTAATGGAACAAGTCGCTAAATAGCCTACTCGCTTTAGTATCAACTCGCAAGACACACAACTCGCTTAATGAAACAAGTCTCTTTAGAACTTAAGTCGCTTAAAGAAACAACTCGCTTAGAACCCAAGTCACATGAAAATCAACTCGCTAAATAGCCAAGTCGCATATACTAACTCGCATACAGAAACAATGCAACTCGCTTTGAAGAAAAACAAGTCCGAGACTCAACTCGATTCGTCCTATGTTTACAAATAACCACTTTATCAATCAAAAAACAACCAAACCACAATGATTTAAGCCTTCCAATTCAAAACATAAACACATATGATGATCCTAAACACAAAAGTACAAGCAAAATTCAAACTTTAACACTAGAATTTGTCCAAATGAATCAAAATCTCCTAAACCCTTAATACCCCAAAAACCTTATGAAATCCACCAAAACAAAGAGCATGAAAGATGAGTGATCAAACCATGGCTCTGATACCAATTGTTAGTTATAGGATTTCACAAACACACTAAACCATAGTCCAAGTAGGCGTATAAAAGTGTTGGAGAGAGAAAGTTATAGAGAGAGAAAGGGAAGAGAGTTGGGAACTATGTGAAACAAAGAAAAATGGTATTGAAGCTCCAACCCTCTACCTTGGGAGGTAGAGGGTATTTATAGTTTCTTACAAACTAACGCCACCTACGGGCTGTGGATCATGCATACAGTGGGTAAAGACCCGTCCATCCTCCACGGTGTTAAATAACAAACTACTTATTAATATAACTTGACTACGACTACGAGCTTTCTAATGAATACATATACTTGAGGTGACCGACTCTTTAATGACTGAATTTTCTAATTCCTAACAGAAACATATAAACAAAAAAATCATTATGAACAGAAAAAGAAACTATATTTTTATGAATGAATGTCAAATCAACCAAGAAATAGCTCGGGTTCAAAGAATGAGCTAAACAATGAAGTGGTTTCGAACTCTTTGCCCACCGAGCCACAAGAATATCATAAACCACGTCATAGAAAGAACTGAACATCTCAAGTGTTTTTTCTTTGTGCTTGTAAATTGCAACCTTCACTTTCTCAACCATGGAATCCCACATTTCATAAACCAAATGAAGGCACGGTCTATCAGTATCACAAGCTCGTACCATATCATATATAGGTGCGGTAAAATTAAGAATGTAATTCATTTAACACCTTATCTCAGACAAATCGAGCTTTTTCTTGGTCATCTTCTTGATAAGATGCCCACTCTTCACTCATCACCATAGCCTCTAGTGAACGTCTAATGAGCTTAAACCTCTTCAGCATCACAATAGTCGAAGCAAAGCGAGTGTCCGCCTCAGAAAGTAACTTAAGAGAACTAAACTTGTTAGACATAGATAATCTCATGGTATGATTTATAATGAAATTTTTTATGTTCATCGCATCTCCATAGACTTCGGTGATCCAGTGACATTCATCATACACTTCATAATTAATTTCGGTATTTTTAGCGGCACAAATATTTTTAAGGGCAAGATTGAGAGTATGAACTACATATGATGTCCAATAGATTTGTGGGTAAAGACCTTTAATTATTTCCCCAGCACCTTTACAGTTCGCTACATTATCAGTAATGATTTAACCCCGTTTTGATGTCCAATCTCATCTATGACTTCTTTCATAAAATTAGCGAAGAATTCCTTGCTTTTAACTTCCCCCATACAGTTGACCGCTTTAATAAACATAGGCCCATTTCCACAGGTACTACATGGTGTATGTCGCTTTTATTGACGTAGATTCTTTGGAAAAAAACCTTTCTCGCCTACATTTGATATCTCACAGATTGACAGTCGAAAACTGCAGTCGCAGTGTTAACAGGTATGGAACTATATTACTGAAACATTATGTTTTTTTTGTAAAGGTGAATTATTGAAACAATTTTGTGGGAAGTCAAACTTGGGTTCAAGGTATTTTCTAGTCACACATCAAGGATACCATTAATGATGATTGGGTAAGGCCGGAAGTTTCAGCTGACCATAATGAAATCAACTTATTTGCATCATCTGAACACATGCAACATGTTTCCGAGTTTGTAAATTAAGTATTGGACCGTGATGGAAAGTGGCTACAAAATGAATGTTTGGAGAAGTGTTTCTTTCCTGCCAGACATGTCTCTCGCTGAAAAAAAGCATTTGGAACACAAAAAGAATGTCTAACAGTTGATATACTTCTTCATGGTCCATATGATGTTGAGGAAAAGAGCTTTTGTCTTTTTTGGAGAAACACGCATCTGGCAACATTTTGTGCTGTCATAGGCTCAACGGGACTGGTATAATGATTAGAGCAGCTCATGAATGGAAGGATCTTAATTGATGCTCGGCTCACTCCTTCCGTTTCACGACTTGTCTTGATTAAGATCGCAATAGCTTGGCTTCTATAATTTAAAGGAAAAGGAATACTTTTTTATAAACCAAAAATTGGATTTTTTAATATGAAACTTGAACTTATGGTAGCGTTGCATTTTGTGATTTCAGATGGTGCAACAGAATTGACCCCCATTTTTTCTTGTTTTATGTTTAACAATGTATGACAAAGGGCAGGGGATCTACTTGTGATCTTATGTTTCTATTTTTTTTAATTTATTCCAGTAGCTTGTCCCACATTGATAGAAATTAAAAGTGGTAAACTCTTTCTAACTTCAAGTGTCATTCAAACATTTAATTATACAATATAATGTCTACAAAAATTCAATTGTAGGTATTTTCTTGTATGATTTTTTATAATTCTTTTCCTTTAATTCTTTTTCAAACATGGGGTCGTAAAATTACCGTAAATTTATACAAAACTTATATTGATACGGATACGACCCGTTAATGTTGTATCGATAATATGCACCACTTCAAGCGGGCGCGAGCTCCTTAAGAAGAAGAAAAGAGAACTTAGAATATTATTTTGATTGAAAACTATGACTTCATTCATTATAATGGTTCGGTATATATACCGGTTGAGATAACCCTTACAATGATAACACATATCTAATAACGACTCGAACACTTATCCTATAATGACTCGACCTACTTTGGCACTTATCATCAGGCACTGCCCTACTCTGGCACTTATCATCAGACATTGACCAACTTTGGCACTTTAGTAGATAACGACTCACATGACACAATCCTAACATGACTCGAATATGACTAACCAAAATATAGTTATCCATTGCCCTCTCGACAGTAGGCATATCACATACACTGTAAAATAAACTATTAAAATAGTCGTAAATTATAACACAAGTTGTAAATACAATGTGTGGAAAAAAAAAAAAAAAAAAAGCTTAACAGACAAGCTTACATAAATTATTGGATTTATGCACTTTGTTTCTTAATGGGCTCCAATGGTTTAAGCATAAAAACCTGAGACACAAAGATAACAAAACGTAAGTTTTAGCTTTATGCCCAAATACATGATACACATGAAGCACAAAAATATTTAGAAACCAAAACCAAACGTGATAAAACTCCAATATGCTGAAAAGTGAAAACGATAAAAAAAAATAGTTTAGTTTCGATTTGTATCAATAATACAAGTTGCTAACACTATTTTTAAAACGATAAAGCTATTTTGATTGTTATTTTTCTACCATATGTGTAGTTGAAAGGTGGTGAGTTGATGGTATACCTTTTCTTCAACATACATTAACAAGTGATTTATATATGATCAAAATGTTAAAAAAATAAAAATAAAATAAATAAAAAATAATAAAGTTGCAAAATCTGCAATGATTTATTTAATTTTTTCAATAGGGTCCCACATTGATTAGAAGCAAAACTAACGAAATCTTTATAATTCAAGTGTCATTTGTAGGTCTTAAATTGGAAGGAAAACACCATAACAAAATCGTGTTGGTTACTGAAATGTTTTATGGATATTTAAATATACGTATGTCCGGATTCGAACTCGAGACTTCGGGATTGCACACATTACGTATGAGAATTTATGTTAATAATTAATATATAAAATGTTATTATTAATTATTAGTCACGAAATAAAACATAACGATAGTTAATATTTATCGGGGTTTTGACTAACGGTCGTTAAATATAAACTACGAGGACTAAGAATGAAATTAGTAGACAAGAAGGATCTAGAATCCTCTTGGGGAAGCATGGCCGGTCGTGGGCTATTAAACCCAAGGAGGTGGGATTTATTGGTCACCAAGTTTTGAGAAACTATAAATACAAAACCCTTGTATTCATTATTCTTCTAACCTTGGATCACCAATATACCTAATTTCTCCTCTCCTTTTTTCTTTCTTGTGTGCCCCGGTCGAACACTCAAACCCAAAGGGTTTCGATTTGCTTAACTCAAGATTAAGTATTTGGTTTTATTTGTGATTCAAGAAACTAGCTTTTCACATCAAATTGCTAATAGTACGTGTGTACAAGAACGAAGAACAAGTACGCTTGTGCTTGTGTATTCCTTGGTGGTCGATTCTTTTGGGTCGAATTTATTGAAACCCTAAGTTAGGGTTTTGGGCTTTGGTTCTTGTTCAAACATCGTTTGGTTTACTTGAATTGCTAAAAGGTACGCACTTTCTTGTTCGGTTAATTACTTACATGTATTATTCCTATTTACTTCCGCTGCATGCTTTGATGATGTTTATTTGATTTTATATAATTGTTATGAGTATTAAATCCCAACAGTGGCATCACGAGCCGTTAATATGATGTAATTAATTACCGAAACACATAAAAATTGAATCTTTATGGTTATTGCATGCTTGTTTTGGTTTCTAGGGTTTTGAATTCGAACCCCTAATTTTATTTATTATGGGTCGATTACCCTAATTTATATTAATTAGGTTTTAATTTTGTAAAACTTGTAGAAACCCTAGGTTGCATGCTAATTTTATGTGGTTAATTAATGAATAATTGTTATGTGTCATGTAATATGCGTATCTTGGGTGATAATTGTTATGCGGAATCCATGGTGGAACATGCATGTTTTGCCATGGAGTATTGTTTATAATAAATTGTTTAGTTGATACACACATGTTCTATTTATTCTGGTAATTATTGAATTGGGGAAGACCTCAATTATAACTAATAAAAATTCGTTACGTGCTAATTGGTATATTATTAACTTTGGCTTACGCAATCGACTTGTCGATGTATGTGGCTCTTCTACCTTGTAGTTGAAAGCCCTAGTTAATATATGCATTTATTTACGCCTAGAATTGTTTATTAGAGTTTATCGAAATAATTATGCATGTGGCTAATTGTTTTTACATATGTTAAAATTGTTTAGTTATATGTTTATATTATTTGAGTGTGTTTAATTTTTATTAAAATGCTTTTTTGTTTATATATTGTTTGACATGTTAGTAAGCAAAAAGGGTTTTTATGAATAGAAAATTAAATGGACTAAATAATGGCGAAACTGATTTGTTATCTAAGTATTATTTTTGAACTTTTAATCGATTGATGCGACTGTACTAAATGGTTAGAACGACTCACCCACTAGAACAAACTATAAAGGGGTTAATTAAGAAGTGCGCACAGTCGCACTGAATGGATATCTAAGGTTATGCTTTAGCGCTTACCTGGTCCTCTGCCCCCTATGAGTTCGATTGGAGCTACCTAGTATAACCTTTCTATGTACGAAGCATCTTAGTGCAAAGTTGTAAGTTTCTCAACGCATCGATTAAAACTTTGTAGAATTCAATCTTAGCAATTAAAATATCATATAAGTTTTTTCGAAAATATTATGCTATAAAGTTGTATGCATGCTTCTTTATACATAAGTTTTGATTACACGTCAAAAATTGTACCCTTTAAAATTTAAGTTTATGCCATCTAATGATATGAAACACTTGAAGTTGTAATTTAGTTATGTGAGACCTTGATCAAGATTACAATAACAAGGTGAATTATTTTGTTGTGTGAGACCTCAGCTTAATTATTTGCAGTTTCTAAATTAGACTACTTAATTAAGTTAGTTAGTGAGACCTATGACTTAAGGCATAAGATGGGATAAAACATGCTTACGTTTTGCATTAATTGTTTTGGCAAAATTGTAAATCCCATAACTTTTGGAATTGAAAACTTGTTTGTCAATTATTGTTTTTCAACAATTACCTATTCTATACTTTCACCACTAGCAGATCAACTGATGGGGTGGAACTATGAAAATGAGGATCCAAAATTCAAGGAAAATACTATGGTTAATATGAATATTGACCAAAGGGTATTTTATTTTCTTGAATGTTTACTTATCGAAAGTACTAACTTTTGAACTTTTATTTCTGTAGAAATGGCTCAAGCTGAATCTACTGCACTAGCCTCGTCGTTCAAATCTATGTTTGATCGAGAGAAATTGACTGGTAGCGCGAATTTCAATGATTGGTATCGGCAACTCAGAATTGTCTTGAGGGTTGCCAAAAGACTCAATTATTTGACTACGCCTTGTCCTCCTGAACCTGCAGTTGATGCTACTGCTGAAGCACGAGCTGCATGGCAATCTGAGTATGACAGGTATAATGAGGTCGCCTGCATTATGCTCGGGAGTATAAACTCAAACTTGCAAAAGCAGTTTGAGAATTACTTCCCTAACCTCATGCTTGAAGAATTACAAAGGTTGTTTGAAAAGCCTGTGACTGTAGAGTTGTATGATCTGATAGATGCTCTACACAGTTGCAAGCAAGGAGAAGGGAAACCTGTGAGCGCCCACTGCCTGGAAATGATGAGTTACATGGACCAGCTGGGGCGACTCAACTATATCTACCCCAATGACATACAAATTGGCCTTATCAACAAATCGGTTAACAAGGAGTTTGATGGTTTCGTGCGCAATTACAATATGCATTGCACGGGGAAGACAGTCAGTGAGGTACATGCAATGCTCATTGATTACGAGAAAGGTTTGCCCAAGAAGGCCCTTACACCTGCGGTTCTGACCATCTAGAAGGGTAGGATTTCTAAGCCTAATAAGCCGCTAGCGAACAAGAAAGGGAAAGGTAAGGGTAAAGTTGATAAGGGAAAACAAGTTATGGCTTATCAACAAGAACCCAAGAAGTACCCTCCCAAAAAGCGTGAGAATCCGAAGAAGGATCAGGCTTGTCATCACTGCACCGAGGTAGGACACTGGAAGAGGAACTGTCCACTCTACCTTGATGAGTTGAGCAATAAGAGGTATAAAAATACTGGCACTGTGGCTAGTACTTGAGGTACTTTTTTGATGATAGAATTATTTGCTTTTTCTCATAAAATAAATTCCTGGGTATATGATATTGGATGTGGTATTCACATTTGTAATACACTGCAGGGACTTAGAGGAGCAAGGAAGCTTGCCTATGGACAGCAATACCTGCACGTGGGTAATGGAGCACATGCAGTCGTTGAAGCTATAGGCACGTTTGATTTAGTTTTACCTTCGGGTTTAGTACTGTCATTAAATGATTGTCATTATGCACCTTCCATTGTTAGGGGCGTCGTTTATGTTTCCTTGTTAAACGATATTGGTTTTATTCATACATTTACTGATTATGGAATTTCGGTTTCTTTAAATGGTGTTTTTTACTTTAATGTTATTCCAGTAAATGGTGTGTTTGAAATTGATTTGCATGACAATATGATTGATAAAAATAATTATGTCTTTAGCATCAATAATAAAAGAATCAAAGGTGATTTGGATTCTTCATTTCTTTGGCATTGTAGACTTGCTCATATAGGCAAGAAACGCATGCAACAGCTGCAACACGATGGGCTTTTGCAAGACATCAATGATGAATCATTTGATAAATGCGAATCTTGCATATCTGGGAAGATGACCAAGAAACCTTTTACAAATAGTTTAGAAAGGGCTTCTGATCTTCTTGGTGTGATACATACTGACGTATGTGGACCACTAAGACATGTGTCAAGAAAGGGTGCTAGCTACTTCTTAACCTTTACTGATGATTTCAGTCGTTATGGTTATGTTTATTTACTTAAACATAAACATGAAGTCTTTGAAACATTTAAGGTTTTTTAGAGTGAAGTAGAACTACAACTAGGAAAGAAGATTAAAGCTCTTCGATCCGATAGAGGGGTGAATATTTAAGCCAAGAGTTTAAAGATTATCAAGCTGAGTGTGGTATCGTCCAGCAAATCACATCTCCATATACTCCACAACAAAATGGTGTATCTGAGAGAAGGAATCGAACATTGCTAGACATGGTCCGATCAATGTTTAATCTTACAACTCTTCCCTTATCCTTTTGGGATTATGCTTTAGAAACTGATGTTCGCATATTGAATATGGTTCCAACTAAGAAGGTTGATAAGACTCCTTATGAAGTGTGGTATGGGAAAGCTTCCAACTTGTCTTACTTAAAGGTCTGGGGTTGTGAGGCTTTTGTTAAACGTGACTCTGCTGATAAGCTACAACAAAGATCTGTTAAGTGTATCTTCGTAGGATACCCAAAGGAAACTATGGGTTACTACTTTTACTTTCCACCTGAAAACAAAGTAATTGTTGCTAGGTATGGAGAATTCCTTGAAAGGGATCTCATATCTCATGAATTCAGTGGGAGAGTTTATGATCTGGAATATGATCAAGAAGATACAACACCTTCTAAAAACACTAGCCAACCTCAAGTAGAACCTGAAAGTCTGAGTGTTCCACCTGAAGTTGAAGTGGTTCCCATTAGTAGATCCGCAAGGGCTATGCGTGCACCTGAGCGTCTATGTCTCAACGTAGAAGCTGAGGAAAACATGTTAGGGGATCTTGGTGAACCTGCTAACTATAAGGCTGCCATGATGAGTCCTGAAAAGGAAAAATAGCGAGTTGCAATGAATGGGGAAATGCAATCCATGAAAGATAACGAAGTTTGGATAGAGGTTGACTTACCTCCAAATGCTAAGGTATTTGGAAGTAAGTGGCTCTATAAGATAAAGACTGACATGGATGGCAATGCACACACCTATAAAGCTCGTCTTGTAGCTCAAGGGTATACTCAAACCTTTGGGATAGACTAACGAGGAGAAATTTTCTCCTGTAGCAGACATTAGAGCTATTACGATTCTTATAGCCATAGCTGCGTACTTTGACTATGAGATATGGCAAATGGATGTCAAAACTGCCTTCTTAAACAGTCGCCTAGATGAGGACATCTATATGGCGCAGCCTGAAGGGTTTGTAAATCCAAAGTTTCCGAAGCGTGTATACAAACTTCAAAGATCCATTTATGGGTTGAAGCAAGCATCAAGGCAATGGAACAAGAAGTTTGATGAAGAAATCAAGAAATTTGGTTTCACTCAAAATCTTGATGAGCCATGTGTGTATCACAAAGCTAGTGGGAGTAATGTTATTTTCCTTATCTTATATGTCGATGACATATTGATCATGGGAAAAGACATTCCAAGTTTGCAAGATGTAAAGTCTTATCTTGGAAAGTGCTTTTCTATGAAGGATTTAGGGGAAGCAGCATTTATTCTGGGAATCATGATCTATCGAGATAGATCAAGGCGATTAATTGGACTAAGCCAAAGTGCTTACATTGATAAAATATTGAAGATATTCAATATGCAAGATTCCAAGAAGGGATATTTGCCGATGCAAGTTGAATATGGCTTAAGTAATAAACTATGCGCGTAAACACCTGAAGAGGTGGCACACATGAAAAAAGTTCCTTATGCTTTGGCTGTAGGATCTATCATGTATGCTGTGAGATGTACAAGGCCTAATGTGGCGTTTGCACAAAATATCACCACTCGGTATCAACAGGTGTGAAACACTGGCAAGCTGTTAAGAACATTCTTAAGTATCTAAGGGCTACTAAAGAAATGTTTCTAGTGTATGGAGGAAATCCAGATGCAAAACTTGATGTTATAGGTTTTTGCGATGCGTCTTTCCAAACTGATAAATATGATACGAAGTCTCAGACGGGTTATGTCTTTGTCATTAACGGAGGAGCAGTTGACAGGAAGAGCAAGAAGCAAACAACGGTTGTGATGTCTATTACAGAAGCTGAGTACATAGCTGCTTCAGAAGCTGCGATGGAAGCTGTTTGGATTAGGAAATTCATTTTGGGACTCGGAGTAATGCCCTCAATCGAATTACCTTTAAATGTGTATTGTGACAACTCTGCTGCAATAACATTTGCCAATGAGCCTGGAGTCATGAAGGGCGCCAGACATTTTCCTCGTCGATATCACTATTGTTGGGAATTCTGCTAAGTTAGAATTCTGCTGATGTTTCTGCCGAAGGATTCTGCTGAAGTTCAATGTTTATGCTGAAGAACAGAATCTGCTGAAGTTATATAGTACGTAGTTTGTTTCTGCGGAAATAGTTATTCCGTGTTTTCTATAGTTAGTTAGGATATGCATGAGCTTTATTAGGAAGTGATTATGTATATCTTATTTAGTTTTATGATTATACGTTTCTTAGGAAACAAGTTAGGGTTCCTTGTCTATAAAAGGAACACAATAGTATGAATGATGTACGAGTTGAAAAACAAAGTTTTAGTAATATAAAGATCCATAAAGGATCAACGAGTTCTTAGTTATTCGTGTTTATACTTGTGTTTGATTTCCGCTAAAGAATACAAGTTGTAGAGATTGTCTATTAGTTTGTTTGTGATTACATAAGCAATACTAACGATCTACGAGTGCTCAAGATCTATCAAGGTCTAACGTTTCAACAAGTGGTATCAGATCCTCGAGAGTCTCTACGATATTAAGAACAGTCTTTTCTAAAACACCCATACAACCAACACAACATTCACCATGCCTGGATCTGATGTTGATATCGAAATCACCAACAACCAAAACACCACCCATATGCAACAACTAAGTCTCTCTAACAGCAATGCCAAGTTTCCTTACCTAAAGAAGGAGGAATACGGTCTATGGGCAATGAAGATGCAGAACTGGATTTCCAACATTGATTGGAATTTATGGGAGATTGTAAGGAAGGGAAACAGTTTGAAGAGAACTACCACAGATCCTGATGGTAATCTTATTTATGTTCCTCCCAAATCTGCTGAAGAGTTACTGGCAGTTCAGAGAGAAACCAAAGTTAAAACAATTCTTCTTCAAGCTATTCCTGAGGATCACTTTAGTGATTTTCACTTCATGAATGATGCTAAGGATATATGGTTGGCCATCAAGGCCAAGTTTGGAGGGAATGAGGAGTCTAGGAGAATGACAAAATCGATGCTGAGACAACAGCTTAAAGAATTTCAAATCTCTGAAGAGGAAGGAATTCACAAGGGCTATGACAGGTTTCACAAGATTTTAAGTCAGCTGAATCAGCTTAAGGCAAAGCCAAATAATGATGATTGCAATTCCAAGTTTTTGCGATCTTTACCTCATTCATGGTTACAAGTAAGCATAGCCTTCAAAACTAAAGGTGGGCTTGATATGATTACCTTTGATGAGCTGTACAACAAGCTTAAAGCTCTTGAGCATGATGTCAGAAGTCCCTTCCGTTCATCATCCACTGCTAGTCACACAGCCTTTGTTGGGGCCTCCACCCCAAAGATGATCCATGCTCCAAGTCCAACTTACTCATCATCATCTTACACTACCACTCCATCAAGTTCTCAATCTACATCTAGTGGTATAATGGAAGATGTGCTTGGATCCTTCTTTGCTGATTATGATCCTCAGCAGCAACTTGCATATAAAGATTTTGAACAGGTAGATCCATTGGATATGGAGGAAATGAAGTTGAAGTGGCAAGTGGCCATGCTCTCTATGGACATCAAGAGATTTGAGTGTAAGGCTGGGAGGAAGTTTGGTTTTCAGGGAAGAGATCCAGCAAGGTTTGACAAAAAGAAGGTCAAGTGCTTTACATGTCATCAGATGGGTCACTTCTCCAGAGAGTGCAAAGATAGGAAGTCTGGTGATGATGTGAGATATTCTTCCTATCAGCAGAATCAAAGGGATGCTGGCACTTCGAAGACTGGATCCTCAGTTGCTATGGTCACTATGGATGCTAATGTAGACTGGAAGCTGCATGATCAGGAGAATGATGAAAGTTCTGGTGCTGATAATATTGGGTTGATGGCATGCTATACTTCAGAGGATAGGCATGATCAAATTGCCTTGATAGGCCTCTCTCAGGTACAAAATTGTTTGTTTGGTTGTAGTGAACGTTATAATGAACTTAAGGAAGCCTATGATATTTTGAAACCTAAATATAATTAATGATATGCTGTAGTTGAAGCTTATAAACAGGCTTTAAAAACATTAGAAAGACAAAAGGTTTGGTTTCAGAAGAATCAAATAGCTTATGATGAGAAGATTAGAGTGTTAGAAAGTGATCTAGAATGTACTAAAAATGACTTAAGGAGGACTGAGAAAGAAAAAGCAGGTGTAATTTCAGAAAATCTTGTGTTGAAAGAGAAATTAGATGAAGAAATAGCTAGACATAAACAATGGTTAAAATCTGGTCTAAATCTAGCTAAAGAGCTCTATGCTAGTCAAACTCCTAATACTTCGATAGGTTTAGGCTTTAAGAAATATGTAGGATTAGAAGCTAGAGATGACACACGTAAATCAACACCAGCAGGATTAGCTAACTATGTAAGAGAAGTTGATTTACATGCTGTACGTGGATCTATTAGAGGAATACCTATGCCTGTTGACCTTTCCATTACTGTTGACTTTGATGGATCACATCATCTATATGGCAAAAAGTCAAAAGACTTGCCTGACCCTGATTCTTCGTTTAATGATTTTGTCTCTTGCTCTGACAGTGACAAATCTTATGATCGAGGGTCTACTTCTTATGGCAGCTGTGATTCAAGTGATAAGTCAGACCTACCCAAGACCTCTCCAAAGCCTGCACCCAAGTCTCCCTACAAGCCTTTTAGAGTTGCTGCTGAGGAATCATCTTCCAAGCCAGTTTCCTCTGAAGACTTGTCTTTTAAGTCTTTGCATAATAATACTGTTAAAAACAATTCCTTTAATGTTTCTGGTTTGAATACTTTTACATGTAATAGAACATCTTTTAATTTGAATAAATCTTCTAAAAAGAAGACATGTTTTGTTTGTGGAAGCAAATTTCATTTGATTAAGGATTGTGATTTTTATGAGCAAAGACTGGGTGCATGTGTTAATCAGCAGACATCTAGACCAATGTGGACCAATGTTAATGACATACCACCTTATGTTCCACAGGAAACCTATAATAAATCTTCTTCATTCCCTTGGAGAAGATCTGTTAATAAACCATATGAGCATGATGAACATCCTATTATTGTACCTTCTTTCTCCCCTAATAATTTTTCAGGTGACACTTCCAAAGTTACTATTGATGAGAGTGAAGATGAGTCCAACTATGCAGAGGACCTTGCTAGGCTTCAGAAACAGGAGTATGCAGCTAATCTAGAGGCTGAGAAGATTGCTGGGGAGGTTGCAAAAGAAGCAGTCAGTGGAAATCATAGTTCTGCTGACAGTGATTCTGTTTCTCCTATGATCACCAAATCTGCTGAAGGTCATGCTGTTTCTACTCCCGTTTCTACTAGAGTGTCCACAGACTTTGGGGAACCTTATACATGATTTCCAAGTCCTACAAATCTTGGTAATTATCAACCCAAAACTGGCATCTTCACCTCACCTTCCTATGACAGTGATTTTGAGCCAACTGTGACTAATCTTGATACCTCCATTGATGTCAACACCACTGCTACTAAAAGGATCAACATTACTCATCCACAGACCAATATTATTGGTGATCCTAATGCACCTGTTAGAACTAGGGGCACTGTAACAAGTTCTAAATATGGTCAAGTAGCTTTTATCTCTTATGTCTCAAACCAGCAAAGGGACAATCACACAGATTTTAAGCATTGTTTGTTTGCATGTTTTCTCTCTCAAGTGGAACCAACCAGTGTTACTCAAGCCCTGGATGATTCAAGTTGGCTTGAAGCCATCCAAGAAGAGATGCAACAGTTCCAAAATCAGCAGGTTTGGATATTAGTCCCACTACCTGAGGGGAAGTATGCAATTGGGACAAAATGGATTTTGAAGAATAAAAGAGATGCAAGGGGTGTTGTGATTAAAAACAAAGCAAGATTAGTGGCTCAGGGGTTCAAACAAGAGGAGGGGATTGATTATAATGAAGTGTTTGCACCTGTTGCTAGAGTTGAGGCCATTCGTATTTTCTTGGCCTATGCATCTTACTTGGGTTTCATGGTGTATCAAATGGATGTTAAAGGTGCATTTCTGTATGGTGAAATAGAAGAGGAGGTTTATGTCACTCAACCTAAAGGATTTGAAGACCCAGATCATCCAAATCATGTTTACAAGGTTGTTAAAGCTCAAAAATCTAAGAATGTGTTAAACAATGGAAATGTTTTGCATAAACCTATAACTGTTCGTGATTCTCTTGAAACGTTGGAACTATCTGAGGAGAGTAGATCAAAAATGAAACAAAAGAATCCGGAAATCAAACCTATTGATTATGACAAATGGAACAAAATTAACGGAATTACTTTTGTTAATCAAAAAGAAAAGTCAAAGTTCTCCATCACAACAAGTGTTTCAAACAAAGAGTCAACACCTGTTTCAAAATAGTGCTTGTCAATATCCAAATACGTTTTGTAAAGGTAACAAATTGTGTAAGAATCTAAAAACTCGAAATTGTTGGAACATTTGTACTAAACCTACTAGACCCAGAAGTTTAGGAAATCCAACTCACTGTATTTGGAGGAGAAGATAAAGTGGTATGTCTTTACGTGGAAATTGTAGGTAAACTATGTGGTACTTTGGGTTCATTCTACGTATCCGGTTCTTTTATGCTTACCGGAGTTGAGATCGTTGTCCACGTTTGTGAAGTAATATTAGTTAGGGGAGGAGAACAAACTTGGGGACTCGGTGATTAGAACGAAACAAAAATTAGTGTTGTGGGGAACGTAGAGAAAATAAGAAGTTTTAGGTAAAACAGG
>BPTQ01000005.1:25561870-25660817 GCA_019973895.1 Chrysanthemum seticuspe
TCTACAAAGTAAAACTGGGACAAACCTGTGCTTTGACTGCTTCCAAACTGGTGTTTATAATAGTGCCAAACCACGTTTTTCAGAATTTTTATGACAAACCTGTCTCTACTGGTTTTGTCTATACAGTTGTCACTTTCTGGTACTGAAAACATAAATCTGGTTTTTTATTCCTATGATTATTTTGAACATATTTGACAAAAGTTGTTTCATTTGCCTTTTTTTTAAAGGCTGGTGTTTTTTAATGGGTTTTGTCAAATTTTGTTCCATGTTTTGGTGTTATTTAGTTGTTTGTTGTTGGAACCGAGCAATATGGTGAACAGTCCTGGCTAATGATATTCTAAATACACCAAACCTCCAGATCCAACCACCTTCTTCTACCAAACAGTATTTTTAAGACTTTTTGCACCAAACCGTGATAATATTTGTGGTCAAACCTTCGTCAGTTTCGTGTCCAAACAGGGTCAAAATGAAACATCTTTTATGATGTTTCTGGGTTTAAAGATGAATCTGGTCTGAAAAAGTGGTCGGAAAAACTCGCCGGAAAAAGTCAAAGGGTCAAAACCCTAGTTTTCTACGCATAAGGAATATCTACCGTGAAAGTTACGCGTAGCTGTGAAGTTACGCGTAGAAAAGGTTACGCATATGCTCTTACGCATAAGCCTTGGCTTACGCGTAAGAATGGGCTACGCATATGGTTACGCGTATGTTTACGCATAACTAAGCCCGGTTACGCGTAAGGCTACGCATAAGGATTTGAAGAGAAAAATGAAAAAAGGGTTACGCGTAACTATAACAAGACCATGACCAACAAAGACCAAAATACCAAATATCAACTCTCGACTTCAGGAAACCATCATCAGTCATAACCTCATCAATCCGAAAAACCAAAACCAACTTATCCTACACCTAGACTCACTTCAAAGGACCCTCACATCTCTCCCCATCTCTCATTCAATCAAGACTCAAAAAGAAAATATACAAGTTATCTCAGATTTGTTTCAACGTTTTCGTTAATCTTTATAAAGATTTTTTTTCGTTGAACAATTATCCTCACAGATTCTTTTGAATCAAAGATTCATAATTTTTCGAACATAAAAGACTAGAAACCTAACAATTCTGTTAGTTTCTTTCTTAGGTTCGTCCAAGTAAACATCAAAAAGAAAACGTATTTCACTCGACAAACAACCTACCGGAGACCCAAAGAAGGATCTTGAAGCCTCAGAACATCTTCTACTCTTGAAAAAGTAGTTGGGTATGTTATGTTTGTGTTTGTGGGATTCGATTTGAAGTATTATTAATCGGATGTTCATCCTGATGATGATGAAGTGACTGAGTTCTTTCAGACTTGGATGAGTTATCTGTGTTGGGAGATAAACGGTTGGTGTGAGAAAAAGTTGGATAGTAGGCGTTCTTATCACAAGTGGGATCTACGTTTAGGTTAAGTGAAATAAAATGGGAATGAAACGTTTTATATAACCGGTTATGATGAGAGCTAGTATGGATCAGGTTTTATGCTATACATGGATCGTGGGCTTTAACACCCTCTCAAGGGATGTTGGGCTCTTGTGATTAAACATGGGTTGGATCCTCTTGTGTACAAAGATTGGGTTGATAGTGTTGCAATCTTTATTTGGACGTTTGAATGATGGATCGGATATAACGAATAAAGTTGTGTTACCCGATTTTTTTTTCACAAAAAATTGAGGGTACATATTTTTATATTGGCAAATGAGTGGTATTTTGGTATGGTATAATTTTCACAGAAGGATACACAATTCACGGCTCGAGGAAAATTTGAAAAATGATCATGGAGTTTTTGTACGGTAATATTGATGAGAAATTGACGTGACATTTCACGGGTGGACTTCTTTATCTTTGAGACGATGGTTGGTTGGATGCATGTCTCAAGATAACTTGTCTGGGCACATTATGAAATTTGAAAATCTGGTTATAAGTGTGTAACCATCATTTTAAGGAGTTACGTTGTTGTGCTCAGTGTCACACGTAGTTGTGGATTGTTCAAAAATTTAGAACAAGCAGTAAGTCACAAGTTGGGATGTTTACTTCTTTTTCAAGTCAGTCGTATCGGGTTTCCTCCATATGTGGTCATTACAATTAGCCGGTGAATTCAAAGGAGGTTCGATTTAAAGGTTGGTTTGAGAGAAATGTGTATTGAGAGTATTTGTGCGACATATTCTCACAGAAATTTGATCAAGCTATGATGTTAATATTGCATCAAGAA
Source organism: Chrysanthemum seticuspe (assembly GCA_019973895.1). Taxonomy (NCBI): domain Eukaryota; kingdom Viridiplantae; phylum Streptophyta; class Magnoliopsida; order Asterales; family Asteraceae; genus Chrysanthemum; species Chrysanthemum seticuspe. Next base: position 25,564,113 of record BPTQ01000005.1, read on the forward strand.
GGTAATACGGTATGTACGCAACATTATGATGATTCCGATAGCTCGCAACCATCAGGAGGGAGAAGTTGGTATTTCATCTTTCGTGATTGGATTACGAAGGGATTTTTGCTTAAGACTGAAGAAGGAGAAGTAGTGTGGTGTACATCGGGGTTTTTTACCAACTTGGATGCAATACTAAGTGAGTTATGTTGGTATGATGTTCCCAGAACGACAACCATTGTGCTTCAAGAGTTTACTTTCTCCGTTGCGTGTCTGAAGATTAAAGACATGTTGGAAGAGTGTTGTCGGTTCAGGAGGGAGCAGAAAAAGAAAAAAGGCTCACTAGTTAGGAGGGAGTAATAACCTAACTAGACCGTTACAGTTGAAGTTCAGAGCTACAAGAAGATCATTTGCCGAGGTCATCGGAAGGGAGAACTTCAAGTTTGCCTCAGTATCTAGACTACAGAGACTCTGCGCTTCAAGAAAGTCAACATTGTTCATTACTATTGTAATTTACTTTGTTTTGTATTTATAGGTCTCATTGTAACCATTCACGTGTGACGCTATCTTGGAGGGAGATTGTTAGCCTCGCTTTTTCTAAAGATAACGTCACTTAAGTGAATTGGACTAGATGCGTAGTATACTTTGCCCTTAGGGACTAGTATCGTTTATGTGGCAAAGTTAGAGCCTATAAATACCCCTCATGACTCTCCATGAGGGGTGAGGTGAATCATTTGGTCATTGTATTCTTTTGTGTTTATCCTAATAAAACCTTGTTTTCTCCTCCCTCTCTCTAACTTTCTCTCACTAAGCAAGATGATGTTCTTCATCTACTTTCACCAACCCCGACCTCCAAACCACATAAATCTTATAGTAATCGGTCCTGACAGGACTACATCAGGCACCAAGAGCATGGTATGCTAGGCTCTCATTATTTCTGCTGAAGCATGGCTATAGAAGACGTGCTATTGATAAAACACTTTTCCTGAAGAAGAATTCCACAGACATCATTCTTGTGCAAGTTTATGTGGATGACATTATATTTGGCTCCACAAAAGAGGCTTGGTGCAGAGAGTTTGAGGAGCTGATGAAGGGAGAGTTTCAAATGAGTGCTATGGGGGAGCTTACTTTCTTTTTGGGTCTCCAAGTTCAGCAGAAACCTGATGGTATTTTTATCAGTCAGGATAAATATGTAAGGGACATCTTGAAGAAGTTTGGTATGGAAAGTGTCAGGACTGCCACAACACCTTATGAAGCTCCAAAATCTAAGAACAACACTGAACCAGATCTACCTGTGAATGTTCATTTATACAGATCTATGATTGGTTCATTGATGTATCTAACAGCTTCTAGACCTGATGTTACATTTGCTGTAAGTGCTTGTTCTAGACATCAAGTCACTCCACTTGCTTCCCATCTGAATGCAATCAAGAAGATCTTTAAGTATTTGAAAGGCCAACCCTATTTAGGCCTTTGGTACCCAAAAGAGTCTCCTTTTAAGCTGGAAGCATATAGTGACAGTGATTATGCTGGTGCAAATCTGGATAGGAGATCCACAACTGGAGGTTGCCAATTCCTTGGAAAGAGATTGATTTCTTGGCAGTGCAAGAAACAAACTATTGTGGCTACCTCATCTACTGAAGCAGAGTATGTTGCTGCTGCTAATTGCTGTGGACAGGTTCTTTGGATACAAAATCAATTGTTGGATTATGGGTATAACTTCATGAACACAACAATTTTTATTGATAATCAAAGTACCATATGCATTGTTAAAAATCCAGTTTTTCACAGTAAAACTAAGCATATTGAAATCAGGCACCACTTTATAAGAGATGCATATGAAAAACATTTGATAAAAGTCGTTAAAATTCATACTGATGATAATGTGGCAGATTTGTTAACAAAGGCTTTTGATGGACCAAGGTTTCAACATCTTGTGGTCCATATTGGTATGCTTAACCCTTAATTGCAAAGTTTAAGGGGAGGCATAGGCCTCAGGGGAGGCATATGCCTCAGGGGAGGATTTATGTTGTAAACTGTGTATATTTACTAACTCTAACAAGCTAATGTTTTGTGAGTTTTGTTTGTTTTGTGTTGTGTGTTTCTTTGTGACTGTTTTGCAGATTGCATATTTCAGTTCAAGTTCATCAAGTTTGGTTCATAGGAGAATGGTCAAGTAAGCTAGAAGCATGTTTTCTACTAAAGCAATGTATTGAAGTTAGTAAATTGTTTCTGCTGAAGAGAGGTACTGAAGTTAAATTGCTCATTCATTCAAGAAACAGTTTACAGCTTACAGCTTACAGATTACAATCAACTTCATATGGAAATACAAGATCAGTTTTATACAAGATCTACTTAAACTATTCTAACTCCTATCATCGACTAGCCTATATCTTCTATCCCAATGGCTGGATATGCATGACCAGTATGACGAAGAAGCTAAGGATCAAAATGGGAAGGATGGATTGATGAAAACGAAGATGATGAAGATGAATACAGTAGATGAATATGTGATATGACATTGTCCTTCGTGCTTCATCTACTGGTTTCACCAAAAAGCAATCAATCTATCTTCCTTTTACCCTTCCCCTTTACGATATATGATGAAGCACCAAAACCTGGTGCAGAAAGACCAAGAACCACCTCTCTGTCCTTTGGGAGTGGTGGATTTCTGGCATGTGGCCTTGGTTGGGGTTGGGATGATGAAGGTTGACCTTTCTTTGCTTCCTCTCTAACCAATCTATTGAAGATTAGCTCTAGGCGCTCAGTAGAATCATCTGATCCTCTTGATGACTCAGAAGGATCTACCACACTGTCATCTTCTGAAGAAGGAAGAAAGGGTGATTTTCTAGGTCGCGGATAAGGTTGAGGAAAGTAATAAAGCCATGGGTTAATATCTTCACTTGATGATGATGATGAGGATGAGGAAGTGAGGTTTATTACCTCTGGTTTGGTATTCATGGTTGATTATGGTTGATTGTGGGGCATTGGTAAAATTAGGGTTTGTGATGAAAATTGGGGGTAAATGATATGTGTGAAGTGTGCATTGGGATGGTTATATAGACGGATTCGAGGTTTAATGTAATTTAAGGCGAGTTGGGTGGCACAGTAACACTTTAGATATTTACTGAAGATATCTTTATCTAGGTGGTTTCTGCTGAAGTACATTACTTCAGTAGATTGAATGTGTTTATGCTGCAGTGTTACTTTATCTTTGGTCAAAGTTGAAACACGTAGGAAATAGTCAACAAAACTTTCGATATTTTTTACTATATTTTGGGCAACTTCTACCAATCCATTATTCGAATATATTTACTTCAAATTAACCGATTCACTCTTCACTTACGTTCAAAACACTTCCAGTTGTGTGATTCTTAACCCTAACTTACAATTTTACACATGGCGCTTCAATTGAAGAAAGATCATAACAAGGTTGCTTTTCTGGGAAAAGCTAAGGGTGATGATTTGTATAAACCAATGGTGGAGTTCTTGAAGAGATCAAAGATTCATTATGCTTTAACGCATTCTCCTAATGTGATATATGAATCATTGGTTACACGGTTTTGGGCATCTGCTTCGAAATAGAGTGAAACAGAGATTGTTGCGATGGTTGACGGAACAGAGCATGTTGTGACAGAGGAGATGATAAGAAGAAAGCTTCGCTTGGACGATGTTAATGGGGTTTATCATTCTAATTCGGTGAAGATACTTACTGGGCTGAGAGCTACTGGATACAGGGGTACAAGGACTGATATATGGTTCAAGAATCAGTTGTGTCCTATGTGGAGGTTTTTGGTTCACACGTTGCTTCAGTGCATAAGCAATAAATCAGGAGGATGGGATCAATTTTCTACTCAATTGGGATGTGGTATTGTATGTCTTTCTCAGGGGTTAACTTATAACTTTTCTAGGTTTATTTTTGATAATATGGTTGAAAATATTCATAGGAAAAAGCATAAGTTTTTTATGTACCCTAGGTTTTTGCAAATGATTTTAGACATTACAACCCAAGCCCAAGCATTTTGTCCCATAGGAGCTTTAACTTCTAAATTATTTGCTTCAATGAAAACTAATTATGAGGGGGAACATCATCCTTTGTTAGTGGGTATATTGCCTCAAGGCAATGAGGCTGCTGATGATGGGAATGTTGTTGGTTCTCCACCCTCTACTACTGTTGCTGCTGATGGTAATCCATCAGTTACAATGGATGAGGGCCCTTCTAATACTGCTGAAGCTACACATATTTCTCTAGACCAACCTCCACTTACACCTTCACCTAGACCTTGTCCTAGTCCACCACCTATTCATGTTACTTCTGATGAGGTTGAGCATGAAGTTAATAGACTACCTACACCTAGTCCATTTAGGGAACCATTTAATGAAGGTTCGGATAATATTGAGCATGAACATGTTTCTCCTGAAAGGTCCAATGACGCTCCCATTACCACTGAGCAATCTGCTGGTGGAGCTGAGGACCCTATTACACTTACATCTATATATGCTCTAGTGAACAGGTACGTGGCTGAGGTTGCTGATTTAAAAAGGGAGCTTGCTGAGACTAAATCTATTCTTGGTGGTGAGATTATGGAGCTGAAGGGTAAAGTTAAGGAATTAGAGGACCAACTTGGAAAGAGTAGCAAAAGGAGAGTTCTGGTTTCTTCTGATGAGGAGCAAGAGGATACTTATTTTTAATCTCTTGGAATCTTAGCTGATGTGGCTCAGAAGACTCATGTTCCTTCACCAGTTGTTACTGAATCTTCAAAGAAAAAGGAACCCATTCGATTTACTAGAAAAAAGAGAAGACAATATTTGAATAAGGAATCCACTGAAGCTTCAAAAGAACCAAATGTTGATGGTGCACCTGCTGATGTTTCAATGGAGGATGGTGCTTCTGAACATGGTCATGATTCATTTGTTCAAGAATAATCAAGTTCTCTACCTTCAGTAGATAATCCTAATGTCTTTGTTGCTGGAAGGAGTTTCAATTTGGATCCTTATGATGATGTCTTTTCTACACCTGTTGAGGATCTGTCTCAACATGTTTCTTCTGATGCTAACTTAGGTGTTTCTTCTGAAGTTCCTTCTAGTGATATTCCTCAAGCTATTTCTGTTTCAGAACCTGCTGATACAGGAAAAGGAGCAATGATTGATGATATTGGTCCAGATCTCGTAAGTGAACAGGAAAAGCAAGCACAAGAAAGGTTGCTAGTTGAGTGTGCAGAGTTGAAGAAGAGTGAGACATTGGCTAAATAGCTTGGAGCAGAGGTTTTTACCAATTTACCTTCTGAGAGACAAAGAGAAATTGATGCACTATCTTCTAAGTTTACTGATAAACAATGAGATGCTTGTATTACTCAAGCTATCTCAGAACCTAATCTTGCACAGAGTATTTTGGGAGCAGATTTTGATAGTGAGAATTTTGTGGCTCAAATGGTGGCTCTTGGACAACAAAGGAAGCAAGAAGCAGTTGCAAAGAAGAAAGCCATTGTTGCTCAAAGGAATAAAGCTAAGAGAGAGAGAGCACAAACTGAAGCTCAGAGGATAGTACATATGAGGACTGTGGTGAAAAATCAGAGTTGTTCTTTGTATAACTCTGGTCTGACAATGAAGCAAGTCTTGGTTTTACCTGATTCTGATTTGATTCGTATGTATAATCGGATTATGAAGTCTTCTTCCCCTGCTTCTACAATTACTTCTAACTTGAAAAGGATTGCTAGGAATGTCGATGCTCCAAAGGCCAAGAGACCCAAGTTTGTTGAGATAGTAGATAATTTTGATGCTATTTTACCTAAAGTGGTTTCTCCTGTTGTTACTTCTGAAGTAACTTCTGAAGCTACTCATTCAGCTGACAGGGTTTCTTCTGCTGAACCTTCTGCTGTTTCTTCTGAAGCACAAGATGTGCCAGCTTCTATTCCATCTGTGGCATTTGTTGATACAGAAGGAACTGAGGATGTATCATCTATGGAGATTTATATACCTGGTAGGAGGATGAAGAGGATGTCTAAAAGAAGACACATTTCTCTAAGGAGGTCTGTGAGGTCAGCTGGGATTCATTCATCTGAGGTTAAGCCATCTCACAAGCATATTCCTTTGGATCTAAAGGCTGCTGAGTCAACTTTTATTAAAGAAGGATCTGCTGCTATTTTTCCTGAAGGATCTCATGATGTGTTAACTAATTGGACTTTGACAGATGGGGAGCTTAATACCATTTATCGATTGGATCAATCTTTTATGAAGTTCAACTTTTTGAAGGAGATACTCCATTTGGTAGATCGGCTAGATTTGAATACTCTGTATGGTATTGTCACTATGTATGACCTTAATCATTCACCACAAGGTTCTGGTTTATTCTTGTTGGGTGATCTTCATGTTCTGTTTGATTCTCAATCTCCAAATGGTAAAGGATATTTTATTTGGAAGAATTCACATAAGTGGAAGGTTGAGACTTGGAGATTTTATCCTCTTCCTAATGTGCATGTAGTGGAGACAGAATGTGGCATGACTATATGTATGTTTTCAGATAAGCTATATCCTTTGTCTATTAAGTTGATGGAAAGAATGCTTAGACAAAAGTTGGAAGTGCCTCCTGATCCAGTTAGAAATGATAGGCTTAATGCTGAACAATGTGTTGGATTGATTAAGACTCAGCTTCTGCTTCATAAAGCATCGTCTTGAGTGCGGTAACTTGTATAGTTTGTAATAATTGTTTTCTTTGCTTGTGTTTTTAGTTAAAAAAAATGTTTTATATTTTTGGTTTGTCTAACTTTTCTTGCAGGTTTGTTGTATATTATTGCTGGTTCTTAACTCACCGGATGTGCCTTGTGTATATCAAAGAGTTGGCTAGTCCAAAGGGTACAACTTTGGTAAAGACACATCAAATCTGTTGATAGCTGTAATGGTTTGCTCAAAACCATAGGGTCTGCAACCACCCATGCTTAATTGCTGAGGGTTGTATGGTCATCAATTCACCATGGTTTATTCCTTTTTGGAATCCAAGAATTGACTAGCCCACATGTATATGGCTTGTGGTAAAGGCAGTGGAATACCATATTTGGTACTCAGTTCACCAATCCTAAGAATTGACTAGTCCTGAGCAAACGGCTACAGGTAAAGACATTTCAAATCCGTTCATGGTTGCTGATTTGCTAATAAATAAGATGGTTATCAGTGTACCATGGTTTTCGAACTTAAACTTTTGGCTACTCCAGTAGTAATGGCTATTGGTAAAGAGACATCAAATCCATTATTTTCAATGATTCACCTCTCACAGGAGTTAACACACCTGGATGTGATGAGAATAGTATGAAAATAAACTGTTTTGATGTACATTATGTCATTTGTTGCTGCAAAGAACTAGAGCTTTAAAGATTTGTCATCAAAGAGGTGTCATTGTTTTGTTTCTTTGTTGCTGTTGTTCGAGTACAATCCTCTGAAGCGTTGAAGATCTATCAAGAAACTGGAACTTAACCAAGTCAAATTCCAGTTTAGGGGAGGATTGTTGGGAATTCTGCTAAGTTAGAATTCTGCTGATGTTTCTGCCGAAGGATTCTGCTGAAGTTCAATGTTTATGCTGAAGAACAGAATCTGCTGAAGTTATATAGTACGTAGTTTGTTTCTGCGGAAATAGTTATTCCGTGTTTTCTATAGTTAGTTAGGATATGCATGAGCTCTATTAGGAAGTGATTATGTATATCTTATTTAGTTTTATGATTATACGTTTCTTAGGAAACAAGTTAGGGTTCCTTGTCTATAAAAGGAACACAATAGTATGAATGATGTACGAGTTGAAAAACAATTTAGTAATATAAAGATCCATAGAGGATCAACGAGTTCTTAGTTATTCGTGTTTATACTTGTGTTTGATTTCCGCTAAAGAATAAAAGTTGTAGAGATTGTCTATTAGTTTGTTTGTGATTACATAAGCAATACTAACGATCTACGAGTGCTCAAGATCTATCAAGGTCTAACGTTTCAACAACTATGTTCGAGAACAAGTTGACATAGGTGAAATCAATCTACTCAAAGTTCATACAGATGATAATCTAGCTGATCCCTTTACGAAGCCTTTTCCAAAGAAAAAACTTACTGACCATGCTGATGGGATAGGACTTCGTTTAGCTAGTAGTTTCATGCAGATATGTGATTAGTATTTGGATAAAGGATGTTATGAACAAATATTACTTTAATGAAATAAAATAGTTGTTTATGTTTATTTTTCATTTTCCTAGTATTATATCCTATATTTGCATGTTTAATCCGTGAATAACTTATGTTATTCTAAATAGTCCGTTGTCGATCAATGATGTGGGAATGTCATTGAATTAAGACAAATCTGAGTTTTGGTAGAATATACTTTTAAAGTATATTGATGCGTGGGACATACCAGATTCACATGATATTCAATGAATTGAATATAGGACTTATCCCAACTTTACATGATGATACTTTATGGATCTTTGTCATTAAGTATATCATGAAGTGTTTATCCTCAGACTTGAGATACAAGATAACTGATATGAATGTAGTGTATTTGTGTAAGATAGTCTAACGCTATCCGTAACTGGTAGTTATAAGGGCTATTTTCATAAGTGTTACAAAGTTCATGAGTTATGTTTGTAGTCAAGAGAATTTGTTCCTTTGAATTTGTTTCAAAGAATAATATTATATTTGGGCCCCTCGTAGGGTTGACAAGATGTTTGTATGGCCATACCCAAGATCTATCTGGAATACGTTCAGATGATTTGGTAATCTTGTTCAATCGAATACAACGAGAAAGAGAATATTAACTTATGAAATGACTTGATCCATATGCATAGTTAATGTAGTATTAGTAACAAAAGGATAAGTAAAAATGATGAATCATTAAATGGTTTTTTCCAGGAGACCATACTCGATTTGATCTGGGGGCATTGGCGTGTTAAAGCTAGACTAACCAATGTCATTACTATATTTAGTAATATCAAGTGGGAGCTGAAAGGTTTTATGGATATTTAAATATACGTATGTCCGGATTCGAACTCGAGACTTCGGGATTGCACACATTACGTATGAGAATTGATGTTAATAATTAATATATAAAATGTTATTATTAATTATTAGTCACGAAATAAAACATAACGATAGTTAATATTTAACGGGGTTTTGACTAACGGTCATTAAATATAAACTACGAGGACTAAGAATGAAATTAGTAGACAAGAAGGATCTAGAATCCTCTTGGGGAAGCATGGCCGGTCGTGGGCTATCAAACCCAAGGAGGTGGGATTTCTTGGTCACCAAGTTTTGAGAAACTATAAATACAAACCCTTGTATTCATTATTCTCCTAACCTTGGATCACCAATATACCTAATTTCTCCTCTCCTCTTTTCTTTCTTGTGTGGCCGGTCGAACACTCAAACCCAAAGGGTTTCGATTTGCTTAACTCAAGATTAAGTATTTGGTTTTATTTGTGATTCAAGAAACTAGTTTTTCACATCAAATTGCTAATAGTACGTGTGTACAAGAACGAAGAACAAGTACGCTTGTGCTTGTGTATTCCTTGGTGGTCGATTCTTTTGGGTCGAATTTATTGAAACCTAAGTTAGGGTTTTGGGTTTTGGTTCTTGTTCAAACATCATTTGGTTTACTTGAATTGCTAAAAGGTACACACTTTCTTGTTCGGTTAATTACTTACATGTATTATTCCTATTTACTTCCGCTGCATGCTTTGATGATGTTTATTTGATTTTATATAATTGTTATGAGTATTAAATCTTAACAATGTGTCTCCTTGTTCGATTTTTTTTTTTCTTTTTTTTTTATCTCAATTTTCTTTGAACTCTTTTTTTATAGCATGGGATCATAATTACCGAAAAGTATAACTTAATTTAATACCACAAGAATACAGCATGTAACAGTTTAGAATGGACATAACATGTAAAACGAGCATACAACAAGTATACAAGTCATAAATATTAAAAGTGGATAGAGGTATAAATGGTTCGAGCTTTTTTCGAATAACTCGAGCTCGAGCCACGCATTATCAAGGCATATGTATTGGGAACGTGTGACACCGGATATATTTATTCATGTTATAGATGTCATACACAAAAGATCGAGTCATTATTAAGGTTTGTTAGCCATGCATTACATGGGTTTATTGCCGAAGTTTGTCTCGACGAGTGATGACGAAGAGTCATTAGTCACATTCTCGCAAGAACGGTGCATGTAGTTGATCGAACGTTCTCAGTCTGTCTTGAAAGTTTCCCTTCTACTTTTCTTGGAAGGCGTTACTTTTTGAAGACATATTCGATCGTAAACGAGATTATATTCTGCTATAACCGACTATGGAGAAAACTTGTTATCTATTGATCACTTATAACTCATGTTTACTACAACTTGAATGAATTCTTTGACTCTTAAGTATCAAATAACTTGTTACGACCTTGATCAAATTTAGTTGTTTCCTCAAGTTTAAAAAAAAAAAAAAAAGTTTTTATGAACTAGTGCATTCTAAGGTTATGTTAGAGACGGTATATGCAAAAGGGTAGTCGCTCTGAGACTAGTCGGTTTGCAAAGTCAAGTCAGAAACCCAGATAAACCCGAAAAAAAAAGTTATGTTAGAGACAGTATATGCATCGAAATCAAGAAAATATCTACATTACAACAGATAAAATTTCATTTTATAACATGTACGTGTTCCATTCATGAAAACATAAGAAGCTTGTTGTTAACTTTATATATATTTGATTGGGTTATTAGACAAAAACGTTACTAAAATTTGCGAAAAAGTTCACCTAAGTTACTATTGTTTTTTTCGTTATAAAGAGGTAACCAAAGTAAACGGGTTTAGTAATTGGGTTACTCAAAGATTAAAAAGTTACATAAATGTTACTGCGAGGGTGGGCAACCGGCTGATTACCGGTTCCGCTTGTCCACGTCAGCACCATAGTTTAAAATGTTACAAGGAAGTTACTATAGTTTACGGGGTTTATTAAATAGGTTACTGAACCTTAACAAAAAGTTACTATGCGTTTTTTTTTTTTTTTTTTTTTTTTTCTAATTTTTTTTATATTAATTTTTTAATTTTTACATTTTTCTCCTTCGTATATCTTTGTATATTTTCGTACATTTCTATCCGTTTTTATACATTTATGAATGTTTTTCTCTCTTGTCGTACTTTCTTTACATTGTTTACGTTTATGTACGTTTTTCTCTCTTGTTGTACGTTTTTCTCCTGTTTCGTACGTTTTTGTCCATTTTTGTACGTTTTCATCTATTTTTTCGTTTATTTTCATACGTTTTCATAGGTTTTCATAATTTTTTTATTACATTTGTGTGCGCATTTATATGCTTGTGTACGTTTCTTATGTCTTTTTACGTTTTCATACTAGTTTTATGTTTTTCTACACCTTTGTATGTTTTATACGTTTGTATGTTTTATACTTGTTATGTTTTATACGTATGTAAAAATGTGTATAAAAACGTGTATAAAAAGTGTATAAAATTGTGTGAAAACGGGTAAAAATAAACAAAATCATATGAAAACGGAAAAAACGTAAGAAAAACAGAAAAAAAGCAGATTAAAACGTAAGAAAAACATACGAAAACGTAATAAACTGGGCGAAAAGGTATAAAACGGACAAAAACATATAAAAGCGGAAAAAACGGACAAAAACGTAAGAAAAATGGTCAAAAACGTATGAAAACGGAAAAAACGTAAGAAAAACGGACAAAACGTAAGAAAAACGGATGAAAGTGTAAGAAATAGGCGAAAACGTATAAAAACGAACGAAAACGTATAAAAACAGACAAAAATGTATGAAAACCAAATTTTGAGTTAAGTATAAACGCTCGTTAGGATAAAGGACTAACAGTGCAAATGTTTTTTGCAAATGGCCGTTAGCTAACGGAAAAAACTAACGACAGTTAGTCTGAGGGACCATTTTTGAAATTAACGAAAAAAAAAACCTATAGTAGAAGGTTAAAACATACAGAGTAACTTATATAATCGGTGACCAAACATAAGTAGCCTCTTTGTAACGAAAAAAACAATAGTAACTTAGGTGAACTTTTTCGCGAACTTTAGTAACATTTTTGTCTAATAACCCATATTTGATTAATATGTGAAGACATAAGATAGATGAAAAACATATATTTATAAAAAAAATTAAAAAAATTAGTGGTATTGGATATTCAAATCAAATCTTGTAGTTGAACGTAAAACGTTAAGTTTTCATAGTTTCCTAAATTGTTTTCAATCTACTTTGTGATCTTATGTTTCTTTATTGTCAAAAACATTTGTACATCATGAATTAAAAACTTGTATTTAGGGAAATATGTAAATATTAATGTGTATGTGAGGATGTATGTAAATCCTCCTATTTTAAAAACTTGTCCCATATAGATAAAAAGTAAAAGCAAAGAACTATTTATAACTTCAAGTGTTATTTATATGTTTAAGCAGTAGGTAAAGGCGCTGAAACAAAACTTGTCGCGTCGTCTTTTTTCCTTCCTTCATGATCTAACTCACTTTTTTCATGATCTGCATGTTACAATCATTATTTTGCATGGTATCAATTTAAGTTTTGTTATAATTTGTGGTATTAAACTTTTTTATAACAAGAACACAACTCGTAGATGAAGTGTACGTGGATTACAAGCCCAATAACATTAAGCACAAAAACAAACATATTATTCTAATAAGCAAGTGTATACGAACAATTGTGCTTATGCACTTTCTTTCTTCATGGGCTCAAATGCTTTAAGCCTAGAAACCGAGCCACAAAGAAGACCATACGAACGTCTTTATAATTCACAATAACCACGCCAACGTTCTTCGACCATATGACTATTTTTCATTTAGCTCATTCTCACAACCTAATATGAACATAAGCCAATATCCTTACCAAAATTGACTCCTAGTTTTTTCTTGTTTTATTCGTACCGATATACAATGAAGGACACGGGTTTCAAGCTTTTCGGTAAGGTTACATGGTTTTTAATCTACTTATGCTTCTTTGATGCCTTACATGATTTGTTAATTTATTTCAATTACTTGTCCCACATTGCTAGAAGGTAAAAGCGATGAGCTCTTTAAAAGTTCAAATGCCATTTGTAAATAAACAATCAAAATGAGTTAGAATCAACAAAAACTTATGCGCTGCCTCTTGTTTGATTATTTTTCTCTACATAGGAGAGTTATTTTACATATCAAACTTTTTTTACATACCAAAAGATTCATCTCCATCATCCATTTAAAAAGAAATCAATGGCTGAGATTAAAAGCATTTTATTATTTCACCTATTTTTATAATTTAAATATCTCTTAAACCGTTAATCGTTAAGTGAAAATATTTACACCGTCGCGACGAGCATTTAATTATCTTTCTATAGACGGGCACTTTGATATACTTTCGAAAAAAGAAAAAAAAAACGTTTTTTTCAAGTTTTTTCGTTTTTTTTTTTTCGTTTTTCTTCGAAACTGGAATTTGCATGAAATATCATATATGATTTAACACTAATTTGAAAATCACATGTGATATTAATGTTAAATCACATATGATATGTAATATCATATGTGATTCTAGTGTTAAATCATATATGATAAATCACATATGATATACATATCATATATGATTTAACACTAATATCACATGTGGTATTCAAATTAGTGTTAAATCATATATGATTTTTTCATGCAAATTTCATTAACGTAAAAAAACGAAAAAAACTTAAAAAAAAGTGAAAAACATGGAAAACAAAATTGTCGAAAGTATATCAAAGTGCCTATATATAGAAAGATAATTCAATTCTCGTCGTAATGGTTTATTTTTTTTCGCTTGACGATTAACGGTTTGAAAGATATTTATATTTGAAAAAAAAAGAATGAAAGTGGGTTTTTTTAATTGTTGAGATTAATCTCATCCATTAAATTTAATAAAAATGGAGGGTGGAGATTGATCCCTTGGTATGTAAAGAATCTTTTGTCCTCAAATGATCTTAAATCTAATTCTTTTTGTTAAACTCTTTTACATAACATGGGGTCATAAATTACACAAATAAATAGCTTTTCAAAAAAAAAGTACACAAATAAATAAAAAATTAGATTGATACCCTGTCACTCTAGAAAATTGCCATAACTCGTAACATGGCGTTTTCCAAAAAATATAGTTGTACCATGTAAGGCCGAGTTAATATTGACTGTGGATTACAAGCACAATAACATTAAGCTCAAAAACCAAGTTTAACAAACAAGGTTATAGGAAAACTTGGGGTTTATGTACTATGTTTCTAATGGCTCAGATGGTCTAAGCCTAAAAACCCAAGACCAAAGAAAACACAGCGAACGTCTTAATAATAACGTATTTAAACTAAACCAAAACCAAACGTCTTAAATTAATGCCAAAAACAAGATACACATGAAACAAAAAAACCATTAGAAACCAAACCGAACGTTTTAAAGATGCAATAGGCAAAAAAAGAACGAAGCTTGTTTACTTTTGGTTTGTAACTACCTTGTCCCACATCGTTGGAAAGTAATTTTAATGAATTATTTATAACTTCAAGTGTGATAAACTCGTTAAAGCATTAACGAATTCATAATAAAAACTTGTTTGTTGTGAATTTCTTAGGCTTTTTTCACTTTAGCTCCCTTTTATAACTTAACATTTGGTCATAATTTTACAGAACTTGTATAGTTTTAGTTTCAATCAACTAGGATACAAGTTGCAAGTACTATTTTATAAACAACAGATTTCTTTTAATTGTTATTTTCTTCTACACACCTTTACCATTTAAAGGCTCATATGTTTTTCCAACTAGAAGTTATATCCATTTTTGATCATTCACTACTTGTTAATAGAGGTTACAAACAAGTACATCAACATCAAGGCTCACTCAAACAGACGATGCACCACGAGAGCGTGATTCCAAGCTAAAAAATGGACCTCTTTCCCTATTGGTTAAGCGCGGATCCAAATAGTGTCATCATCCGAAACTTGTATGTGTCAATCGACCCGCATGATATCAAGTGAAAACCCCTAGTAGTTAGATAATTAGAGGAAATATTACATCATAATGAGTAATGAAATTTAACTACCAAACACAAAATATTAGATTATACCAATGTAACAAATTTGACGTAAAGGTCTTGGATTCGTGGAGCTATATTTGTTGATCTTCATTTACAGATAACAAATAACACAAAAAGGGCAAATTTGGCAAACATGACGTATATTGATGATCATTTGTTCTTTGAATGTTCGTATTCTTCACAGGTTTGGTTTTTTGTTTTGCAAGTGGGTGAAATTCAGTTTGCTTCAGAGAAAAATGGAGTGATATTATGGCCTGGTTATTACCCATTTTTAATCGAAATAATGTTGACACTGTTGTGGCTCGTCTTATCTTGGCTGCGACTTCGTATTTTGTATGGCAAGAGAGGAACTATCGTGTGCATGGAAAAGGCGAGAGGAATCCCGAGCTTCTGTCCAAGGTTATTGTTTATATGGTTAGATTAAAGCTTGACTCTATTCAATTCAAGAAGAAGCCTCTTGTAGACAAGATGCGAAAGACATGGCGGATTTCAAGCATTCTAATGGATGCATGCTGACTATTTGCATTTGGTCAGCTAGAGGGCTAGTGTAGTTTACCGTGTTCGTGTTTTTTTGTTCTTTGTTCTCTAGCTTGGTCTCATTGGGTGTTGTGTTTTTGAGCATGTCCAAAACACATAGTTTTTATATCGAAGGATGGATCATGACCACTCTTCCATGTACGTAAACTCCTATCATTTTTCAATTTATTCACCGGGTATAATCTCTTTACCAAAAAAAAAGACGTATATTAATATTTTTTAAACAATAATAATGTCATTACAACAGATATATTTTCGTTTTATAACATACACATGTTCCCTTCATAAAAATATAAGAAGCTTGTTGTTAACTTGTTATATATTCGATTAACATGTGAAGACATAAGAAAGATGACCTAGACACAAATATTTCCTATATAAATGTATAAGGTTAACTTTTTTATAGTTTCCTACATGGTTTTCAATCCACTTTGTGATTTTGGCTGTGTTTGGTGAAAGGCTTATGGGGGGCTTATGTGACTTGAGCTTTTAAAATAAGCCTATTTATAAAATAAGTCTCGTTTGTCATGCGGACTTATGAAATCATAAGCCCCTAAAAAAAGCTTACAACTTTAACCCCATAAAAGGGGCTAAAAACTTTAGCCCGAAGCTTTTGAACAATAAATTACTTATTTACCCACAAAAATATCTAACATATACAAAAACTCATTTAATTATGTCCTTTTTAGTAATTTTGCAATAATAAGTCTAAGCTTAAGCCTATTTGCCAAACAAGTTTACAAAAATACAAAGTGCAATGGTATTCCTTATTTTGAAGTTTAGATTGCATTTTTGGTCCCTGATCGGTGTGAAATGACCAAATTAACATTGTCTTCTCTAAATAAGACAAAGGGTATTTTAGTTATTTCATTTTATCCAAGGACCAAAAATGCAATGCTAACTTTAAAATGCGGACTATCATTGCACTTTCAAAGTTTTAGGGACCAAACCTTTAATTTGGCCATACCACAAGGATCAAAAATGCAATTAACTCTATAGATAGCAATTGGAAGATGCAACAAAATTGCATTATCCTTGTGATATTTTTTTTCCTTATGTTCCTTTTCAGTTTTTCACAAAACACTTTTTTTCATGATGCATGTTAGGATCATAATTTTACATGTTATCAATTGGAAGATGCAACAAAACTAACTTGTTGCATTGTCCTTGTGTTGTCTTTTTTCTTTATGTTCCTTTTCACATAACTCTTTTTTTCATGATCTGCATGTTAGGATCATTATTTTACATGTTATCAATTTAAGTTATGTTATAATTTATTGATCAAACTGTCATATAACAAGAACACAAGTCATAGATTATGAAGTATGGATTACAAGCCCGAAAACATTAGGCACAAAAACGAACAAATTATTGTAATAAGCAAGCGTTGACGAACAATTGTGATTATGCACTTTCTTTCTTCATGGGCTAAAATGGTCAAACCTTATAACTCGAGACACAAAAGAAGACAAAACGAATGTCTTAATAATTCACAATACTCAAACCACACCAAACCAAAACCGGACGTTTATTATGCCAAAAAATTGAAGAACAAAACCATTTAGAAAAGCACAAAAACCATTTAGAAACCAAAACCGGACGTGACTATCACAATCCAAGATGCTAAAATGATCAAAATTTGCTTAAGCTTCAGTTTCAATCAACTACATAACAAGTCGGTCACGAAAGTGTTCCTTCTAGTTTTGTTGGACTCTTTCGTAACCATAATTTTGGGAAAAAGATAGTTCTAGTTTGTGACGTTTATGCTAGTATATAAAACATTAGTATTGTATGTACTTACTTAACTTTAACTTTGTGCTAGGACGTGACCTCCACACATTACTTTCTACTTTCCAGGGCATATATGTGACGTCCAAATACTTTTTTTTTAGCATCGTATGAGTTATTCTCTTTAACAAAATTAATATCTAGTATTCTTTAACTTTCAAGTAATTAACTTTGGAGTTTGAATCAGTCTAGCTGGATAATCATATTCGAGTTCGTTCTTTGGTTTTGTACGTAGCTTCAAGTTGCTTTTTCAGAATCTCCAACCATTGGTCGGCCATACGACTGTTTTTCATTTAGCTCGTTTTCACAACTTAACACTACAAAATGCCATTTTAGGCTTAAACCCATGATTAAGGTCTAGGATTCTTGGTACAAGATTTGTTGATCTTTGTTGACAGATAATAAGTAGCACCTAATATAAAAAAGGCCAATTTGACATACCTGCCATATTGGTTACACGAGTGGAGGCTTTTGTAGATAGAAGCAAGATGTCCCAAATTTATAGTATACTTTTTCTTTTTAAACACTGATTATAAATTCAAAACAAATTAAAATTATACTTTTGTATCTTGTTTTCAGTTTTAGGTACTGGTCAAGAAGGCATGGATTTGAAGCTTTTCAATTAAGATTACATGATCTACAATCTACTTGTGATGTTATGTTTCCTTGATGTCTAACATTATTTATTAATTTACTTTAATAGCTTGTCCCACATAGACAAACAGTAAAAACAGTGAACTCTTTATAAATATAAGAGTCATTGAAAATTTTAAATAAGTAATCTTAACATACAAAATCTAAATCTTGTTTGTAGGGTGAGTTTTCTTATTTTTATTCCGGTTCAATTTAGGATTCTATGTTACTAATACTAGCAGGGTGAAATAAAAATTCCCCGATGAACCACGCTTTTCTAATTTGATACGTTTTCTGTGACATGGAATTTGCGGATGTCAAAAGTTTATTATCACATATTTCAACTCTTTAACAAATGACAATGTTTTTGATGACATAATTGTGATAATAAAAGTTGTAGTGAGCATTGTTTTTACGTTGTACAAATGACTATTTGATTTATATAAGGGTTCGTTTGGTTGGTGGGTTTTGGGATTTTGGATTAAAGCCAAAGTAAAAAAACATTGTTTGTTATGAAGAAGCGGATTTAGATTTTGTCACCATAGCCAAAAATAAGGGGATACGTAAAAGCCACCCCTTGCATCAGGATTTGAGAGTTTCAATAAAAATGTGGGTCCCTTTCAAATATGAGCCACTTATTCTCTTATTTTGGTTTGCAACTCTATATATGAGAATTTAAAATAATACATTTAATTATAAAATAACATTAACATATATGTATATGTTTAAAATAATAATTAGTTTTCTCTCTTCTTAACCCTATGTCAAATCCAAATTTTAATCCTAATCCAAATCAAATCCTAAACTCATTTACAAACCAAACGGGCCCTAAAGTTAAGCTTTGTGGATATGGGTGTTCAAAATATTGTGAACCTATAAACCTAGTCGACCCGCTAAATGCGAAACCGCAAAAAGCGATGACCAAGAAACCGAAACTAAAAAAACACGAAACCAGAAATACCTTCTTATCACGGTTAGAATTTGGTTTTTATTTTCAAATATCAGCGGTTACCCGAACCAAATCGTGTTTAATATACATGTAGTTTTTTAAAAAAATATTCATAAAAGTGTAGAAGCATTAATTGTTTGTATTCAAGTTTAATATCTTTTTTACATGTGTTGGTCGACTTAGATAATTTTTTGTTGTGTTTAATTGAATTATATCTTAAACTTTATTAGTTGTAATGTTTAATAATGTATTTATGAAAGAAAAAAGTCTGTTTTGGATAAAACCATGAAATTCTATTGTTCACATTACATTATATGAAACTTTGATCCATTAAAAAGTCCATTGTTAACATTTACATTTAGCCATTTAGGGTTTAGTAATATGGCTTAAAATTTTGCACGCCTCCTTTACTCCATTATCTTCTCTCTCAAAAGTTCTTTAAAGACATAAATCTTCCTCTAAATTTTTGTTCAATGCTATATATCGGGTCTTTTTGATTTTCCAGCCGTGGTCTATGTT
The DNA here is from genome assembly GCA_019973895.1 of Chrysanthemum seticuspe. Classification (NCBI taxonomy): domain Eukaryota; kingdom Viridiplantae; phylum Streptophyta; class Magnoliopsida; order Asterales; family Asteraceae; genus Chrysanthemum; species Chrysanthemum seticuspe. The sequence continues at coordinate 25,583,592 of BPTQ01000005.1, forward strand.
TTAATATCGATTCCAAATTAAATGAAACCATCTTTTCAATTCTTTTATGTGATTATATTTTAACACATAAGTTTGTCTAGGAGTTGAACTATAAATCCCAGGTTTGAAGTTAATATCCATGGTTTTGTGTCATACAACATGGTTTTGTGAAAAAGGAGGCTCGAATGGAAAAATATTTTTTACTTGAATCTGATAGGTGTGAAAAAGGAGGCTCGAGAGAAAAAAGAGGATGCAGGTAGAAGTTTTGGGCTGCTACATAAATGTGTACATTATGCTTAGAGAATTGTATTTATTTGTGAAAGGGTGTTTTAAGTTATGCATTGATTGTATGTAATAAATAATGTTTAGAGAATTGATTTGTGCTTTACATACTTGTAAATGATATTTGACGACTTGTATTTGCTTAAAATCTATTTTAAAAAGTCTTAAAAATTAAATAGGAGGAAAGTGCTTAAATGCATTATAAGTAGTATAGATAAATCGTGTTTTGGTCATCATCATTTTAATCATCAAACCATCATCCAAAGAAACGCTAAGTGTTGCCACATCATCAGATTATTATAGGCCACCTCATCATATATTAAAAGTAGTAGAACTAGTAGACTGATCACAATGTATTATTTTCGTAATCCATTGACTTGCTTAAAAAAAGTAGAGTGATCCATATAAACCGAACGTTTTAAGGTCATATCATCCAGAATCACGATACACATGAAGCACAAAACCATTTATGTACCAAAACTGAATGTGTTACGTTCCAATAAATGTGCTAAAAGCGATCAAAATCTGTTTAGTTTGGTTTCAGTTAACTAATACAAATTGCTATATGTTAACCAATATATATGACGAAGGGCAGGCGTTTCAACTTTTCAATTAAGGTTACGGTTTTCAATCTACATACGATCTTATTTTTTTCTCTAATGTCTAACATGATTTGTAAATTTATTACAAGAGCTTGTATCCCACATTGTATAAAAGTTAAAGTAATGAACATTTTATAAGCTGAAGTGTCAACAATTTTATTAATGGGAAGGAATGATTATACACCAAAACTTGTTTGTTGTGATAATTGTCGTTTCCATTTTCTTTTCACTTATTCGTTAATCTTTCTTAGTAACATGTAATTAAAACCGAGTATATAACAACAAGACGAGTCGTCAATATGAATTGTGGATTACAAGCCCAAAAACATTAAGCACAAAAAAACAAACATGAGACTCAAAGAAAACACAATTAACACCTTAACAATTCGTTATGCCAAAAACATGAAGCACAAAACCATGTAGAAGCCAAAACCAAACGTTTTAACTTTATGCCCAAAAACGTGATACAGATGAAGCAGACAACGTTACAAAAACAAAAACCGAACGTATTAACTATCCAATGTGCTAAAAACGATCAAAATTTGTTAAGTTTCGGTTTTAGTTTACTACTATAAAAGTTACTAATACTATATCTAAAATAATAGAGCTATTTGATTGTTATTTTCTGCCATATTTATGCTCGTATTTTAGTTAAAAGGTAGTGTGATTTGGTGCATTTTATTCTACCTAAATCATCATTCAAAGGTTCATGTCTTTTTTGCAACTTCCAAGTTATATCGATTTTTAGTGATTCAACACTTGTTAATGGAGGTTATAAACAAGTACATAACCATAACCTTACCGAAAAGCTTGAAACCCCTGCCCTGCGTTGTATATCGGTAAACATAAAACAATAAAAATTGGGAGTCGATTTTGGTAAGGATGTTGGCATATGTTTTACATTTACATACCTATTTAGAAACTAGAATGTTTGACAAAACTTTATAAGACTTTTATGCATACTGAAAAGCAATACCATATACAAAAGTACAATTAGGTTTGACTGGATTATCGTTACCATAAGTGTTTCTAAACACATATTATAAATGTTTGGGTCATCTTTCTTGTTTCTAGAAAGGCCACCATTCGTGTAAATGAAGGTCAACAAATCTAGTTCCAAGATTCCTAGACCTTAATAATGGGTTTTAGCCTAAAATGGCATTTTGTAGTGTGTGTTGAACAACTATCCTGTTTTGAACTATTTTGTTTTACTTTCAAACTAGCAGGTACCTGCGCGTTGCTGATGTTACTCGATTTTAAAACCATATTTCATCATGAAATTATATTGACACTCAAAACTTCTAATAATATACTATTGTTCTAACTTGCAAGGCATTCGTTGATTTTATGAATATGAAACAAGTCCAAAGAACTGCTAAAAACCTATTTATTTTGGGTTAGAGAGTTGGAACTGAACCCGATAAGGCTCGATACTGGTCAGATTTAAAATTCAAACGACACTTGAAGTTATAATGATTTCACTACTTTTACTTTCTATCAATGTGGGACAATCTATTGAGATAAATTAGCAAATCATGTGAGACATTAAAGAAACATAAGATTAGAGGTTGATTGAAAACCATTTAATTGAAAAGCTTGGAACCCCAACCCTTTCTCATACATTAGGTAATCATAAAACAAGAAAAAATGAGTGTTGATTTTGTCGCACCATGTGATTTGATCCCAAATATTGCAAAGGTACCATAAGTTCATGTTTGACATTAAAAAAGATAATAACTTGTACTTTTCGTATTACGTATATGCACGTCATCATGAACCTGTTGGTTGGTGATTCGCTCAGAACAGGGTTAAGATAATCAGTAACAATGCAAGACCAAATCAGGTTACCGGATATCACTTGGAATCGTGTTCACTACAAGAAAAACATGTATTTGGGAAGGGGGAAAAACGTGCCAAATACTCAAAAATCTGTGCCAAATACCATTTGGCACGGCTTAGGCACGGTTTTGACTCTGTCCTAAATATGAGGGTGCCAAATATATTTAGCTCGGGAAGAAAATGTGCTAAATAGTATTTAGCACGAGTTTGGGAACGGTTTGGCTTTTGTGTGCCATGCGTAAGGTATTTGGCACGATATGTATTCTACCATTCTAAATGTGAATTTGGCACAATTTCATCCCTCGTGACAAATGCTTATTTGGTACAGTTTCACTTCTCGTGCTAAAAGTATTCGAGACCATTTTCTTACTCGTGCCAAAAACATTTGGCACTTTTTTTTAGCCTTGCCCAAAACATTTCGCACAATGTCGTTTCTATGCCAAATTACTTGGCACATTATTATTCGGGTTTTAAAAGTATCTGGCACGGTTTTATGTCCTTTAGTAATAATCCAAGAAATTATCATTCCATCACAATAAAAATAAGTAAATGAAATACAACTAGGAAGCCAATAATACATTTAAATAAAATTCTATTAATCATCTCTTAAATCAAGGCAATACAACTTTAATAAAATTATATTAATCATCTTTTAGAGCATGTACAATGGTAACACAAGTTATAAAATAACACCGTCCACGTCAGCGTCACATCAGCTTTAACATTTCACTTTAACATCCCCAAAAAACACCCATATAATAACATCCCAAGTTAAACTTTAACATTTCATATTTTCAATTTCAACCCCTAAACTAAAATAAACACTTCATTTATTAAACTAAACATATCATTAAATTTGAAAACATATTACTATACGAAATTTAAAAAAAAAAAAAAAAAAAAAAAATTGCAATGAAATAAAAAAACACACTGCAAATTAAACGTTACAACATAAAGAAAATGACGAGAATACAATCTACTGACGAGGTTTCAAGTTATATTTTTTAATGATTCGCTCTTTTTCCTCATTGATCCAAACCACGAAATTTGGATCTTTTCAGTCAGTATCAACCATCAAAAACTTCATCTCCTCCAACCTTGTTATTGTTTCATCTTTTTCCTGTTGGGCCCGATACGCCGCTGCGGCGGTTTCACGTTTGATACGATACTCGTTTGCCATAGTTTCGGTTATAAGTTGACGAGCTCGTTCCTCCAGTGCTTGCTCCGCCAGTACTTGTCGTGCTCTCGGACTTGCTTTCTTGGTGGCACGTTTCTTTCCCATGGGGCGTGGTTGTTCGTCATGACCAAACAAAGCCTCGTTTGTTTGGCTTGGCACATCGCCGGTTAAATCAACCGGTTCCGGCATGTCCCATTCCTTATAATGACGCAAAACCTCACAAGCGTCACCAAGAGCAAACGGTGCTGCTTTGGTTTCCTCACGATACCATTGCTTTGCCCGTTTCATCACATCCAGCTCACTTTCCCCGCTTCGTTGATCCCGTTGCGCACGTTTGTAACAAGAGTTGAACTTTGTACATATGCCGTTCAACGTTTTCCACTTGCTTGACATCATATCCTTGTTGCGACATTGAAAGTTGAGTCTATTGAACTCATTTGTGACCCGATACCAAAACGTATCTTTTGGTTGGCACCGCCCAACTTTCGGATCCTCCGAAACATCTATGTAACACCTTGCAAGTAATTCTTCCTCTGCTGGAGTCCAACGCCCAGCAACGACAACTTCCTCTTCATCATCATCAATTGGTTCGGGCTCGGGGTCTTTGGATTTTTTTGATTTTCGTTTAACACGACCTTTTCCTTTTTTTGGAGGAGACGTGGGTGTCTCAGCAACATCATGTATTTCAGTTTGTGATTGTTGTGAGTGTTATGTGAATTGTAGGTTTTGAAAGTTGGTGTTTAAGGTGCTTTGTTGGTTTTGTTGTTGCCAAAAGAGAATTGCTTGATGTTATTGCCACATTTCTTGGCTCGATAAGCCTAGTGGGTTGGGAAGAGACATGTTGGGGTTTGAAGATGAACTCGGGTTCGAGGTATTCCACCCACCACCGAGAATATTGAAGAAAGTATCATCGTTGCCGCCCGACATTTTTTTTTCAGTGAATAAAAGATTGAAGATTGAGAGTATTGAGAGGATTGAGTAGTAGAAGTGTGAAAAAAATGGTGTTTTAGTTGGGTATTTATAGTGGTAAAAAACTATTTTTGATTTTTATTTTATAAAAACTAGCCGTTTAGAGGGTTTTTTGTAAATTGTTTTTAAAACCTAACGGCTAGTATCCGTTGAGGGGGTGTTTTAGAAAATTTTTTGAAAATATTTTTTTTTATTCGCCTTTAACGAGCATTAAGCCCATAACGTGCAGGGACTAACGCTGCAATAACGCGCAGCCTCCAAAGGCTTAACGCCACTAACGGCGTTATTTCTCCCAAAAACGACGTTAAGCCGTTATTAATGTGTATGCTCTTAAATCTAGTATGTTATCTTTACACTTACATCTTGAGTAGCAATAGTTTGTCGTTCTCACAAGAAAGAATATGTTGAAAGGTTATCAAGTTAGCGCAATATAATAACTTTCAATGTTTAACAAGAGTGGCTGATTAGTAAACCTTGGAATCACAAAGTGGCCTCTCAAATGTCTCGAGCTTGCTTTCTTTTTTTTGATTCTTTACACACGATTCACCCAGGAAAAAACTGCATAAACCCATTTCGGTTCCTTTCAAATAAATTTGGGAAATCCATTTACGACATCAATTATTAAACCAGGGAACTATTAAAAATTACAATTTCGCAATTTTTTTAGTACTAACCAAACAAGCAGCTTTTGGTTACCACTCAAGAATTCCAGATCTAGCGTGATACAAATATGTAGAACCTGAATAAGAAACATAATATTGTTAGCAAGAAAATATAATAAACAATCATAATTAATTTACGTTTCACAAGTAACCCATGAATTAAAATTGATTTACTTTTGTTCGATAACAATAATAACCACCATCTGCACAAAATACAAAATCTTTTATTGAATTTTTGTGTTGACGTACATATGTTTACATATCTTACTAGTGGTGGATTTAGAATGAATCTTTTAGAAGAAGAAACAAAACAATTGATTTGGTGCTCTCTTTATTTTCGTAACTGTGAGAGAGGAAGGAGGCGTGACTTATTTGAGATAGGTTAAGAGGGAACATGAAAGTGGGCTTTTGATTTTGGGTTAAAAAATAGGTGGGATATCTTAAAATAATGGGCGGGAGATTAAAATTTTATAGAATTTTTGTGTTGTCAATAAATTAGTTACGTTATGGAGTACAGTAAAACATCTACAAATTAATACTCGATAAAATTAATAATTTCTTCGGTCCTAACTAGGGACCAGTACAAATTTGGACCGCATCGATAAAATAATAAGATAAATTTTTTTTTGAAACCTAATGTATATATATTGGTTCCAACAAAACTATAAATTAATAATTACTAAAAAATTTCCACAATTTCTTCAATTCGTTGAACCTCGTAACATTCATTAGTAAACATTAATGAATTTTTCCAGGGTAGCAGGACTCGAACCCGTGTCTGGATGCTCATAAATGAACGAACCAACCACTGGACTATGCGTGCAGTGGTAATTCATTCATTGAATTCATAAAATATTAATTGGAACTTGTTTTTCTAATTTATTTTTCATCTCCAACTAGTATACATTGTAACTAGTATATTGGACATGGAAATTTAAATTTCATACGTAAAACATCTTTAAATTAATAAATTATTAATTTATCGATATAATAATATCTCACTAAATTAATGAAATATCTCGGTTTCAACATCATTAATTTACAGAAGTTTTACTGTATAAAGATAGAATAATCTTAGGCTAAAATACATATGAGTAAAAGAAAATAGATAAGCACTCCGCGCAAAGCGACAGTGTATAGCCGCAAATATTATACTTGTGAACTTGTGATTCTGGTGTGAGCCTTGCTACAACCGTGTGTTCTTTTTTGTATGTTTAAAATTAATGCAACTGGTTGCAACCGTGTGACCCAAAACGAATACCCGCACAAACCTTTTTTTATTTTCTTTTTTTTTGGTAAATTCATAAACAACCGTGTGGTTGGTTGCCATTTATAAAGAGACTAGCTTAGAGACCCGTTGACACCGAGTTAGTTTTTAAAGAAATAGATAAATGAGATGATAATAAAAGTAATAATGTAAATTTGTTAAATTTAAAATATGTGTGAGTCACAATCGATTTACAACCATCGCGTTGCCAATCTAAAATAGATTGACTCGAACATAAAATGATGTGTGATTTCAATGATCAATTGAGTTGCTAACAAACCTTGTAACATTAAAAATAATGAACCATAATATAATATAACGTGATCACACTAATGATACATACATGATATAACATGAACCTTGTTCAAAGACCTTCAAGTACTTCTTTATACACGACATTTGTTGTGGTTTTGGAGAGATTACCATCCTTGTCACAAACGACAACCTTCAAACCCCGCTTGCTTTTTACTCTTGATACAGCAACGTACAGTTGTCCATGTGTGAACACAGGACGGGGCAAGTACGAACCAACTTTAGAAAGCGATTGCCCTTGGCTTTTGTTGATTGTCATGGCAAAAGCTCCTTTTCATATCGGATATTGTTTCCTGACAATCTTAAGAGGCAAAGGCTTATCTGACGGAGTAATCCTCAACCTTGGAATAATCACTTTTTTTCCGAAGTTGGTTCCGTTAATGATCTGCGCCTGAATAGAGGTTCTTGTTAATTTTTAAAGAAATATGAAAATGAGATAATAAGAAGACAACGAACGTAAACATGTTCTATTAATATATGAAAGAATAATGAGATAATATGTGAATTATTTGGTAATCAATTGAGTTTGTAACAATTAAAATATTAAATGTCTATGCGTTGTCTTCTCCAAATTTGATGGTCTTAAATAGCAAATGACGTCTGTGAGCGCTATTCATAATAGTCAATGTCCATTCTATAAACAACTAATAGTCAATAGCTAATGTTCATTCTAATGTGATAACCAATTTACAACTTGACTTTGTCAAGCTAATAACATGAGATCATAACCATTTATTTTTTGTAGTCAGTAACCTATAAGCAAGTTCAATGTCAATAATACCACATGCTCATTTCTTTTGCCAAAATATATAATTGTATGCTACTGTCACTTTGAATTCATTTTACAAACGCTGTTATTAAAGCCAAATTTGGAAACCATGTGTGCTAAGTAAGTTAGTTTTCAAATGGTAAACTTCAACGGAGAAGCCAACTTGTACACCCATGAACATGTAGAATTCTTCCTCTGTATATCATCAACATTTAATCTTTTATTGGTTTAATTGGTGTGCAATTGTGAGCTGACCATATGACACAACTTTTAAGTTATGCGATGCATTTAATTAGTATCTTATGGAGCAAAGGAATAGCATAATAAGGTTCACGTGTACCGAATTACCGTAATTGTCTTCAAATGCTATGTTTGTTAAAGTGTCTTTTAATTTAGGATCTTCGCATGTTTTTTAGAGTGATACATAGCTATAGTTAGTATTGTACCATAAGAGAAAGTTAAACACTAATTGCGCTTCTGTATTAGTTCTAAAGATGAGTTCTAAAGATGAGAGACACACAAAAAGTAAACCAACATAATAAATCTATTGAGCAATTATTTCAATATAATGTGCTCAAAAAAAATTATGAGATTGCAGGTAAAAAAAACATACTGAGACATCTAATTTCATTTTTCTCTCATCTCATATGGTGCTTGTTCAAGGTATTCGAGTTCAATATTTTGCAGAGAATATATAGGTTCATTGAAGTATTCACGAAGACAAACTTTGGTAAAATCATTTCCAATGATATCTTTGATCATTGATGTAAAAACAATCAAGAGCACACAACAATCAACACATACACCCAACCAACCACCCCGTGGTGTAATTTTATTATAACAATGTCAAGTAGATAAGTCCCCAATTGGGTGCTTACCAAACGAATACACAAGAAAAGATTGATCTCTTCTAGGAAGACATCAATCAACCTCACTACAATAACACTCAACACACAAACAACAAGATCAAATGAAGAGTTTGATCTTGATACACAATACCAAACCTGATATCAAGAATGATATCAATATACCAGACAATAACAAGAGCTTAGAGAGAGAACCAACTTTGACTGATTGTGAGAGGATAAAAGATATGAAACCCTAATCAGAATAAGAAGATTATAAAGCCTCAAATGTTGCACTCCAGCCCCTCAACTTTAACTCTTGACAAAACCAACTTAAACTTGAAATAACTGAAGATGAGAATAGGAATGTGACAACTTCAGCCCTCCAATATAAAATAAGCTTGAACAACTATCTTTAACACCCCTCCTCAAGCTGATTTCCAGAATTCTCTTTAGCTTGATCATCATTTATATCAGAATCAGAATTATTAATACCTGCAAACATATCAACAAGACCAAGATTTTTGCAAAGCACTTTATGTTGAGCTTGACCAAGACATTTTGTAAAAATGTCAGCAGTCTGCTCATCAGTATGAACCTTTTTAGTGACAATAACACCAGCAGCCACCTTTTCTCTAACAAAGTGCACATCAATTTCAAAATGCTTTGTTTTCTCATGGAAAACAGGATTAGCAGCAATTTGAATTGCAACACTACTATCACAATACACATTAACAGGAAACAATTCACTTAGACCCAAACTATGCAACAGATTACTCAACCATATGACTTCACAAGCCACAGATGCAAGACTTCTATATTCTGCTTCAGCAGAACTTTTAGACAATGTTGTCTGCTTTTTACTTCTCCAAGAAATTAGAGAATCACCCAAGAAAACACAAAATCCAGTAACTGATTTTCTTGTTTTAGGACATTTGGCCCAGTCTGCATCTGAGTAAGCACTCAGCTTAAGACTAGACTCTTTATTAAACTGTAAACCAGACCCAGGTGATCCTTTTAAGTATTTTAAAACTCTTAAAGCAGCTTTAAGATGTGATTGCAAAGGATAATGCATATGTTGGCTCAAACAATGTACAGCATAGCTAATATCAGGCCTAGTGTTAGTTAGATAAATCAGTTTTCCAACTAATTTCTGATAAGCATTAACATTCTTAAGACCCTTGTCTTTACTAGTTTCAATATGATTTAACACAGTATTCTCAGGAAGAGGAGTATCAACTGGTTTAGCAGCTAACAAACCATATTCATATAATAATTCTAAACAATACTTCCTTTGAGACATACAAATACCTTTATCATTTCTTACTACTTCAATTCCAAGAAAGTATTTAAGTTCACCAAGATCTTTAATTAAAAACTTTGAGTTTAAAAACCTTTTAAAACTATTGATCTCAGCCTCATTATTCCCAGTTATCACAATATCATCTACATAAACAAGAAGAGCAACAAAAATAGACTCCTTTTGTTTAATGTATAAAGAATAATCAAACTTGCTTTGAACAAATCCATGTTCAACCAAGGCAGCTGTAAGCTTAGCATTCCACTGCCTTGGTGCCTGTTTAAGACCATACAAAGATTTATTAAGTTTGCATACTCTAGTTTTATCATTACTGTTATACCCTTCAGGCAGAGTCATATAAACATCTTCAACCAGATCACCATACAAGAAAGCATTATTAACATCCAATTGATACAAAGGCCAAGACATTTTTACAGCAATACTAATAAGACTTCTAACAGTAACCATTTTAACCACAGGACTAAAGGTTTCATCATAATCAAAACCTTCTCTTTGATTATAACCTTTAGCAACAAGTCTAGCTTTATACCTATCCACTTCTCCTGTAGACTTATATTTAATTTTCCAAATCCACTTTGAAACAATAGGTTTTCTACCTAAAGGCAAATTACACTCAGTCCATGTATTATTCCTATTTAAATCACATTATTAGTGAGCTTAAGATTCCCAACATGACTGATAGTAGCAAGAGTGCCATTAGGATGACCAACAGTTATATGTAAACTAGATATATCAGCAATATTAAACATTCCTTTGGTAGAAACAGTAAGATGCTGATTAGCACCAGAATCAATTATCCATCCCAATGTCAAACTCTTAATAGTAATACTAGAATTAGCAAAATAATACTTAGAGAAGTTCATATTAAACCAAACATTATGATTATAGAATGAAGCCCTACCTGCCATGTTGGCATGTATGCTTCCTGTAGAAGAATCATTAATCAGAGACAAAAGCTTCTTCATCTGTTCAGAAGTAAAACCAGAAGAAGCGCTAGTAGAAGAAGATTTGTCAATTGGTTTAGCCTCAATATTAGCATTAAATGTTTGTTTAAAACCATTTTGCTTAAAAGAACCATTTGGTTTAGAAAAACTAGGAGGAAAACCAATTATTTCATAACACCTTTCAATAGTATGTCCAATTTTACCACAGTTTTTGCAATTTAGATTAGGATTAGGACCTCTATTAATAGTGTTATTATTATTAGGAGTACTCCTAGTGTTATTATTAATATTATTATTAAATCCTCTTCTATTGTTATTAAAAGACTTAACAGCAAAAGAAGAAGCATTCAGTTTAGATTCAGTAACACTAGAAGACTCAGGAACACCCCTATGAGACTCCTCTCTAGAAACAGTTATATAAGCATCTTTAACCTCTAGGAGAGGATCCCTAGTTAACAAAGAAGTTCTAACAGGTTGATAACAATCATCCAAACCCATAAGAAACTGCATTAATCTCAAAAGTTGATTATGCAACACCAATTCTTTACTAGCAGCACAAGAACACTTAACATCACAAACACATATAGGCACTTTAGTTAAAGCATCAAATTCTCTCCACAAGGAGTTAAGCCTATGATAGTAATCAGCAACAGAAGTACCACCTTGTTTAACACAATTAATTTTCTGTAAAAGACTATAAACCACAGAACCATCTACTTTATCATATGTTTCTTGTAATTCTTTCCAGACACATGCAGCATTATCAGAATAAACAAGACCCATATAAACATCTTGAGATACAGAATTCATTAACCATGTTAAAACAATAGCATTGCATCTATCCCATTGAGCAGCAAGCACATTACTAGTAGAATGAGTTTCTTTAACACAAGAACCATCAACAAAACTGAACTTATTCCTAGCTTGTAAGGCTAATTTCATAGCACCAGACCATATTCTATAATTTTCAGTTCCAACAAGTTTAAATGGAATAAGAGCAGTACCACTATTATCATTAGTTTGAATATGAAGAGGATTACCAGCATCCAAATTACTAATTAAGATTTCATTATTACCACTAGGTTCACCAATAGCCATAATGAGACAGAGATAAACAATTAAACTAACAGATAACAGAACAAAAAACAACCAAGAACAACTAATAAAACAAGACAACCACAACAGCCGCAATCACAACTTCTCAAACCCAAAACCTATCCTCCTTCGACCTAGACACAATAAGCTAAACTCACACCCAAGATTAACAAAAATACCAGCCAAGAAGACTGAGAGTGGCCAGAGCAGGTTTCCGTACCACTCACGGTGGCAGGTCAAGGAGTTAACCACTCTGTTTACACCTTCTTGACTAAGTAAATGTTATCTTAAAAGAAGAGAAATATACTTACAGTGAAATACCAGCGGAAAGAAGTACAAACTCACTAGATTCACTTAGTCTAGTGAGATTGTAACCAAGAACGGGCCCAAAAATATCAAGAAATCACCAGGGATAAAAAACCCCAAATAACCAAATTAGGGTTTCAAGAAACCCTAACCAAATTACCCACAAAATCACCAGATCTAATCCCAAACAGATCAAATCAACCACGGCCGTTAAGGAAACAGCCTCAATTAACCAAATAAACCGTCAATTGCAAAAATCCCCAAATCAATCCTTTAAAACCCTAGAAACCCTAGAATCTCAAAACCACCAGATCAGAACCGTGCGCTCTGATACCATGTAAAAACAATCAAGAGCACACAACAATCAACACATACACCCAACCAACCACCCCGTGGTGTAATTTTATTATAACAATGTCAAGTAGATAAGTCCCCAATTGGGTGCTTACCAAACGAATACACAAGAAAAGATTGATCTCTTCTAGGAAGACATCAATCAACCTCACTACAATAACACTCAACACACAAACAACAAGATCAAATGAAGAGTTTGATCTTGATACACAATACCAAACCTGATATCAAGAATGATATCAATATACCAGACAATAACAAGAGCTTAGAGAGAGAACCAACTTTGACTGATTGTGAGAGGATAAAAGATATGAAACCCTAATCAGAATAAGAAGATTATAAAGCCTCAAATGTTGCACTCCAGCCCCTCAACTTTAACTCTTGACAAAACCAACTTAAACTTGAAATAACTGAAGATGAGAATAGGAATGTGACAACTTCAGCCCTCCAATATAAAATAAGCTTGAACAACTATCTTTAACAATTGACCACATGCTTACTCCATTCTCTTTTTCAACAGGACCTGGCAACTTATTCTGTCTCTTATTATGAGGGAAGTTAGCACCAACTGCTTTAATGGAAGGATCAATTTCTGGATCATTATATAGAAAGTCTTCATCCCGGAAAAAAAATACGATGACCGCATGTCGGACCAATACTTCTAAAAGAGTATGATGATATAAAGTCTCGAGTGTCAAAAAAATGCATTATCCTCATTATCTGACTCTTCCTTCTTCCCTCTGCAACATCTCCTCTATCATTATCACACTCGTATAAAAAAGAACTTGTGTGTTAATGAAGCGTGACATTACAAAGAATCACACTCGTATAAAAAATGATTGAACTATTTTTTGAAAAGAATAATAAGTAATAAATCAATGATACTATAAAATACTATGCTTATAACTATTAATGTAATAAACGTTGATATATCGAGGCCTCCAATTTTAATGGTCTTGAAAAGCAAATGTATGTAGCGAGCGTTAATTAAGTGTAGTGAGCGTTAACATCATTATAACATAATTAATTAAGAATAAAATAGCATACCATCGGTTACTTAACATTATCAAGGAGATCAAACATCATTATTTACAATTACATACATGTTTATGGTCAAAAGACCTTCAAAAGTCAAAGCAAAAGATTTGTAGCTTGAAAGTTGGTATAAGAATGTCACATTAGCAAGTTATTATGCACTAATCTGCAAGATAGATTGCAAGGTTTTTTCTATAAATTTATTATACTCGGTGAATCATACAAAGAAATTTGTAGATAATGAATTTCAAGTAAAGTTACATGAGAACCAAAGCACCCGTATAAACAAAACCGGGGTGTTTGGCATTCCTTTTTTGGAACTGATTACGTGGATATGGAATACTCGATAACACGACTGGTCACACAACCTTCATCAAACAAATAATCATTAGCAATCAGTACAGTTGTTACTCACGGTTCGTCACGCGACAATTGGTTCTAACTTTCGAAATGTGGCATTAATACATCAATGGGATATCGTCTTGAAGCTTAAGCTTTTAAATTGATGCGCAATGCTTGGTCACAATTTTAGCCTAAATTTATTTCCCTCTCACATGAATCAGTATTGTTGTTTAATTGCTCGATCTCTGCTTTGGCTTGTGATTTCTCTTCACTCAATTTGATCAGCATATTAGAATGCTCATGCAAAAACCTTGAAACTGCAGCAAAACATCCGGTTACTAACACATGATATACAAACCAAAATAATAAAAGAGCAACTTGTTTGAACTTATTGGTAACATAGTTAAATTAAATAGTATAAAAATTAATAGAGTTATGACACAATCTATATGAGGTCACATCTTCCTCTAAAATTACATATATGCAGTAAATCAAAATTGTACACCCTCCATCTCAAAACATATACTACTGATAACTATGCACATTATCGTAAGAAAACATAAAAGTGACAGAAGAGTGAAGTTGTAAACAATGTTCAATCTTGTTAATACTAATGTGTTTATTGCTTAGTGATTGATGTCTTAAATATTTAAAATGACTTATTGTTAATGTTCCCATTACATGAGTCACCAATAAGAACAGGTTGCGAAGCAAAATGAAAATTCATTGATGCCATATTGTATCCGTATTTGATACACGCAGAATTATTTACGCAACATTTTATGTACCTCATTAACTTCTCTGATCTTCTCATATGACCTTATCGAATATCGCCTCAAGGACTTCTTGTGTGTAATGAGCCGGGATTCAAATAAACAACCTTTGAAAAAGAAGCTTCATTAGCGTTGCTCAGCATTAATCTATAAAATATAATTTGTGAAAGATGGAAATCACAACTAACTTTGACATATCCTTATGAATTTTAGTTGAGTTTAGAAGTGACAACATTCTAATAATAACGGTTGGTATTACTATGCTTGCCCACCTGAAACATATATTGCTATGATTATGCTTACTCATATATAATTTAGGCTGACCATAAGAATTTGTTGAAGGTTTATAGATGTACCTTTTGAGCCAAATTAAGCATCATACTCGTTGACACGAATCCATTTTTTTAGAGGACCACTTGTTTCCCTTAATAACAGGACACCCACCTATACGCTAAGATGAGAAAACATAGAGTCAGTGACGCATAACTTGTCTCAAGCAAAGCTTACAAAAGGGTATTTGATATACGCTAAGATGAGAAAACATAGCCCCTAAACACACCTGTTTCAGCCCCATTTCAGCCCCCAAACCCACCCGTTTCAGCACCCTTTTTAGCACTCAAACACATTTAATCACTAAATCCATCCAGTTTGAAACTCTAAAACTAAAAGAACTCATAAAACCCATAAAGTATACTATCCTATTAACATACTAAAACCCAAATCAATAAAACTATAGTTTCCAAAACGTTACCTGTTGTTGCGTAGAAACTGTAAAATCATTATCTATCTGGGTATCGCAGTAGCCTGTAAAGAAAAGACTAAATGAAAAAAACACCCAAATAAACATAAATCAAAAGACCTTAAAATCAACGCATATAATTCCAAATATATTACCTTGATGCACAAATTTCTACCTCCAACATTTCATTTCTCATAAACATTCCATCGAACATCTTGTATGCGACCTTCAAAAAAATGTTTCATAGAGATTATAAAAGTGAATCAAAAGTATCAAAATCTACATCAACCATATTTAAAAAACTAACTAATACCAAAATTATTAAAACAAAATCGATTGTAATCATACGAAAACCATATACAGAAAACTTAATAGTAGTAAAAAACCATAATAACACAAAACTTACCTCGTCATAGATTGAACTTAGGACACGAATATATGATTGGCTTCTGAAACCTGTCATTATAAAAAAGACAAAATACGATTTGGAGCGGATGAATATTGATTAGGGAATAGAGAAGGAATATCTTATTTTTTTTGGTGAATTTGAAACTGAATATTGATTAGGGATTTAAAAATGAAGCGTATTGAGGAAGATTTTCAAGCTATCGATTTGGAGCGGATGAAGACATGATATTAAAAATCATGAATGCTCGTGAATAGTTTACAAATATACAGTGTTTTGATATATGGATTGTTTTGAATGTGTTGACTAATTGTAAAAAACACATTAACTACAAAATTATCAGTTTCTTACTTTCACTTTAAAAACCTCATGCATAAAAAAATTGTACTTTGAAACTAAATAAGGTATGACATTAAACCAATTTTTAATGCAATGTGCTTAGTACGGCTTGTACAAAAGCTTATTTTATTAGAGATAATAGATTTTCATTTGTTAGCGTGTTTATTTTTTTAAATTGAAGTAATGCTAGTGCCATGTAAACTTGTTTTGTAAAGGGTGTATTAGGCATTAGATATTACTCAAAATTTAAGAAATTTTAAGTTTAAAGATGCATATATACATGCATTATAAGTAGTAAAGATATATCAGTCTATTATAAATCCTTTTCCAACTAAATAAGAATTTGCAATAGTGTATAACAAACCATATCAAATATATGCACATATGATAATATTTTAAAAACCGTCTCAATAACATAAGTATTTTGAAAACTTTTTAATGGTGGTTCTAAACACATAGGTATTTGCCAAAGTTTGTACAAACCGTTCCAAATTCAGAGGCATTTAGCACGATTTTTGTAAACCATCTAAAAAAATATGTACTTGGAACGACTTTATAACAGTGGTTCCAAATACAAAGGTACTTGGTACGGTCAAAACAAACTGTTCCAAATAAGTATTCATTTGGCACCGTTTCTAAACATAGTCCCAAATATATAAGTTTTTGGGACGGTTTTTCAAAGGTGGTCCCATATACGCATCTTTTTGGCACGGTTGTCAAAATTGTTCCAAATACGAGTAGTCGGTACGATTTTCTGGCCGTTCCAAAAAATTTCGTCCCAAAAACCCCTTATTCTTGTAGTGGAACTTGAGTGGCTTGGGAAGTTGTAGTGCAGTGCGTCACTGGGTCTATGACGTCTTGTCTTCAATACCGATGTTACCTTGGTAACCACCAGTAGCATATGAATTGAACCCGGTTTCTGCCTTAAGGTTGAATAATTGGAGGGCTATTTCTTTTCACCCCTTTTTTCATTCATTTCTTTTTCATTCTTCAACCCCTTCAGTGCTTACCGAGACTTCATAACTAGAACTTTGTTGGTTTTATTCCAGTACTAGCTCTGTCTCAGTCCGCACTCTTCCCATATTCTCATTTTTCTCCTTTTTTCATCATACCTAAGGACTCTACACTATCTAGTGGATTGTCCCTGGGTAGATCCCTTCGGTTCTGGCGGATCATGGGAACGAATACCTAACCTAACCATCCTTATAACACCATGCATAAAGTAAATTGGTCGGTCTTTTGGTATTGTTCTTTCTTCCATAAAACCAATTGAAAAATCATTTGGAAAACAATCAAGGTACTTGTGATATAACATCAAAGCATTTTGTACCTTAATAGTTTTGAACATTTAGAAATGCTCCCCCTCAACATGTGCATATGATCTTGAAATTGTTTAGCACATGGAGACAAGAGTTCTTTGAAATAATTTCTTGATCACAATTTCCATAGAAAAATCCATTTGATTTTCTTGGTAAATTCTCCCCCTCAATATGTGCATAGGATATTTGAAATTATTTTAACACATAGAGGAAAGAGATCTTTTGAAATACAACCATGATTACCAAATATTTAGAAACCATTTAACATACAATCAAGGTACCTTATGTTAAAACATGGAAAACTTTGTACCTTGAAAGTTTGTATTTGTTTTGAAATGCTCCCCCTTAATATATGCTTCGAGATTCGAAAAGACTTTAGCACATATTAGAGAGCAGTATGCACTTTGAGACAAAAATGGTCATCTTTTATCATCTTTCATATTTATATCACATTTTCTCCCCCGATCAAAAATTTCAAGTCCTTTGAGATTTTGGATCTCAAGTGATTTAAATATGTATGAAACAAAACATTTGTTGGAGAAAAATGTGTCCGGTTTTATATGATCTGAAGTGGACAACACTGAAGTTCCCTTTTTAGATAAAAGGGAAACCACAATACATAACCTAACACTATTACATACATTATAGTTGTTAATAGTACATACACCCCATTTTACACATCAAAAGTACAAAACAGAAAAAACTTCCGGAAGATGTCTTCATTCAGTTCTTTGAAGCAGTTTGTAATGACCTTCTCGAAGTCTACCACCCAAAAAACTTTCAAGGCTGCGATAAATCATTCTAGTCTTTAATCTTCGTCCGATTGCAGCAATGAAATCTTCAAACATCTTCAAGTCCTGTTCATACCAGAATCTAGTTTTGTTCCACGGCTTCATGTCAATCTTGATTTCCTTCACTCTTGAGTTCAATTCTTGTTCAACCATCCTGAGTGTACCATCACTGAACTTGTATAGCTCGCATAGCCTCATTAGCATTCTTGTCCCGTATCTGTCGGTAAAGATGATGGCTCTAGGAGTGTCAATCACTTTATATTCGTGGTGAAATTCAAGACCTGAGGCTTCCCATTGCGGTCTTGTTAGGTTGACGCATGTCCAAGGTTGTAAAAATCGCTAGGCGCTAGTGAGGCGGTCGGGTAGGGCCTAGCGATTAATCGGTTAGGCGGGGATTAGTCGGGGATTAATCGGATTGGAATTTTTATGCACAAAATTGTAATTTTAGATATTATATTATATTATATGTATGAGATAAGCATAGTGCATCAAAGTTCAAATATTTCATTTGTTCAAATATAAATATAATACATAATTCTTCAAAGTTCAAAGTCAAACATAGATATTAGTCGGTTTGTTGACCATTTTTAAGAGATCTTTGACCGATTAATCGGTTTGTTTACTGATTTTTAAGCAATTTTGTTCATTTTTTAAGCGATTTTGTGGACCGATTTTAAGCGATTTTGTTCGATTAATCCGATTTTGTTTGATTTTGTCCAATTAATCGGTTTTTTAACCGATTTTTAAGCGATCTTTGACCAAACCGATTAAATAGGCCGATTATGATAAATCATGGCGCTTAGTGAGCGATCAGCGATTATGCGGGGATTAATCGGTCGCCTGGACTGATTTTTACAACAGAGCGCATGTCTGATAGCTTTCCATTCCTAGCTGAAAATCCTCAACCCTTTTTCGAATGACCAAGCCTCTGCTCCAGAGATTGACAGCAGCCGAGAGAGCCTTCTTCTCATGAACCGGAAGGTGGTCAAGGTGTCCTTGTAGGTTCAGAAGGTAGATATCTTCAAAGTCATTTGGCATCAAGTGTTTGAAGTCGTTCTCTTCAATGACCTACTCTTTCAAATCTGCTCTTCGAAGAACAATCTTCTTCAAGTAATCATAGCCATAGATTGAGAAGATCTCTATACTTATGACACTTTGAATGCGAAGCTTGGATCGAACAGCTTTACGACTCTTGTTAGCACTATGTTGGTCAATGTAGAATTTCTTCTTCTTGAACCACCAACGAGAAATGCCATATGAGGCGGCAATGTCATACTTTTGTTCTTTGTCAGCCCAGAATTGATCCGGAACCATCTGTTCAAGACCCTGATCAGTGTAGGTAGCAGCTTTCACCTTCGAAATCGATAAAGCTGGTCTTCTTTCAGTAGAACGAGCACATAGATAGTCCAGGTCATGGTTGAAGAAGAATTCAGACTGAATGGTCATTTGTCCAGGTTCACCACCGAGAGGAAGAGGCTTGTTCACATTGAAACGACTAATCTGCTCACTGACTTGATCACTCAGCATCTTATGGCATTCTTCCATCTGGTATTGGAGCTGATTGGCATCTGAGTGAAAAACCTTGACAATTTCAAAAGCTTGTCCTTCAAGATCCTTTGGAGTGATGGACGAGATTCCCTTCTGTTCACAAAACCACTTAATGAAGCTGCCCATATCTCCAGTGACATGAAGGAGAGAGTCTTCATCTGGGTTTCATAGTTGGTAGAAATTGTTGAAGCCCAGTTGTTGTCAGGGATCATCGTGTCAGACTCTGGGATGGACCATGAAGGTTCTGGAGATTGAGGTCTCTCTTCGGCAAGCCAGCTTTGAATTGTGTCTTTCGAAGGTGTAACTCTAGAGATATTAGAGCGTTCACCTGACACGTATGCATCAAACCAATCATCTTCAGATGGCATGGGGATATGTTTGGTGGATGCATCATCATCATCGGATTCTGACTCTGCCATGACATGTGATTCTTCATGAATCACCTGGTCTTCTGGTATAGTGGAGAATGTGGGTGTAAACCTTGAATCAACTGTTGTCCAAGCTGCAGATTTCTTATGAATACCCTGATCTTCGGATGGACTAGATTGATTGGAAGGTTTTGGTGGTGATGATGGTGGTTGTGGTGGAGGTGTAGAGGTTGTATTAGAAGATCCACCAGCCCCAGAAGTTCCAGCACCTCCAGTTGGAGGTGAAGGAGGTGGTGGTGGCTTGGGGCCTCTATACTTATCCTTTGATTTCATCGGAACAATCTTTCTTTTCTTCTTATCTTCTCTTTCAAGTACATCCTCTACAATCTGCTGATAATTATCAAGCCTCATCGATTCCTCAAGTGCTTCGTATAATTTCTTGTGCGTATTGTCGAGATGCTCTCCTGCTTCATACATTCTTTCTGAGAGAACTGATCTCATGTCAGAGATCGGTAAGTCTTTGAATCGCTGAAGTAATGGAGCCTTCATTTCCCATTCAACCGCATCTTTAATATCTGCTTCTATTGCCTTGGTTACAATCTCATTGAGGTTAAGATTCTCCAGCTTTTTGACACGACTATCAAGATTATTGACGGCGATAGGAAAGTGCTTCTCAATAGTCGCAATACGTGTCATAGCCTCTTCGAGCAATTGCTCGGTCGTTTTGACAAGAGGAGGTGAGGCAGGAGGAGTGATGGTTTCACTGATGGTGACAACTGTTGATGGATCATTAGCGGGATTGGGTGGTGGAAGTACGGTTGTATGAGACGGTGCTGACATAAGAGGGATGGTTGAAGTGTCTTGTTGTATGTCGACGGTAAACATGGACTCTACTTCCTCTTTCTCATTACCTTGCTTAAGAGTCTCATTGTCTGAGGGTTTGTCATTTATAAACTGATCACCGAAAGAGAAGTGTGTATCTAGATTCTTCAATGAGGATAGAGAATCAGTAGACATGATAGGTTCCTCCATATGCCTGGTTTCATCAGATCTCGACTCAAGGTTCTCCTGTAAGTCTTTCTGCAACGCTTCATCATCATTTTGATAAGATTGGGTATCACTTGATGCAGGAGTTTCTTCTTGTGCTTCAGATACCTCCTTTTCTAATCCAGATTGTTCTTGAGCTGAAGATGATTCAACACTTCTTTTCTTCAGCTCAAATTGAGTGGTAGTTCTTGATGGTGAAGAGGAGAAGGTCAGAAGCATGTGAGCTGCTTGTTCGACATCTACACCAACAATCCCTTTCCCTTTGTCTTATGTGATTGGAGTTGTTTGGCGTGGCTCTGGTTCGGGTTCTCTTAACACGACACCTCCAACTGGTCGTCTCATGTTCAGGCTTTCCAGGCTTTGTTTAATTCCTTGCTGCAAATTAGCCTCGTCTTCATCAACCAATTGGCTGTCACCCTTTGATGTCTCAGTTCCCCCAACAATTTCTTTTTCCGCATCATTCTTTCTCTTTTTCTGCTTATTTGAAGAAGTGTCAGTAGGATGTGATATGTCACTTCTCTTCTTGGGAAGGGCAGCATATGAGGACTTTGTACTGGAAGTGGGCTTTGTAGCTTTGGGTTGGGATGGAATGGGAGAGTCCTCAACAATGGATCTGGATGCCCTTTTCTTGTATAATTTGAAGTGATCAGTCTTCTTAATATCATCTGTGAGAAGAATATCAGGAATAGGCAATCCAAAGATTTCCTTATTGACACCTCTCGCAATGTATTTTAGATTACACAGAACAAATTCATCCTTAGTATTATGGAGGATTGATTCACTCCTGGGATTGAAGTTATGAGTCTGTTGCAAGTACTGGATAACAAACTTCGAGAATCTGATGCTAGGAATCACAAGTTTGTGTACTTTCTTTCTTCATTGAGCTTTATTCTGAAAGTTTGTTCTATCGGTGATAAATGTGTTCATTGACAATGAGAATTCTTCCCAAATACGTTCCGAGACATTAATGTTCACCCCATTGACGAGACCCCATAGGATTTGTAGAATAGGTATCCTTACTTTATCGAACCCTGAGGTTTTTCCAGATTAGCATAAGTTGAGAATGGTAGTTATGGCTCTCCAGGGTTGATACATGTGTCCAGTGATGATATCTAAAGCCCTTGATATGCCAACTTGATAACCCAAACCAATCAGAAAGACTATT
Organism: Chrysanthemum seticuspe; assembly: GCA_019973895.1. NCBI lineage: Eukaryota > Viridiplantae > Streptophyta > Magnoliopsida > Asterales > Asteraceae > Chrysanthemum > Chrysanthemum seticuspe. Next base: position 25,606,187 of record BPTQ01000005.1, read on the forward strand.
AGCTCTTCCGCACTAGGTGGAGGGGCAGATCGTATGGTGGGGTCACAGGGTGTGATTCCTAAGGCCATGCTGATAATGTCAGATGTGATTTCAAATTCCTTATCATCAAGCTTGCAGGAATAAGTGGCGGAGATCTTGTTCCATGTGATGGTGTTCCAAAATTGTTGTAGGTAAATGGAAGGGATAGTGCATTGCTTGGTCATGGCACTGAAGAAATTAGTGTTTTTAAGAATATCAATAGCCACCTTGAAGATTGGATTTTGTTGAATCCTTTCCAAGTCCACATAACAGTTACTTTTCCCAATCTCTACCCATTTGTCTACTGGAAGAATTTCATTGTCTGTAAGAACCGTGGGTGGAGCAGAGGTTGCAAGGTTCTCAGATGAGGTATTGTTTGCCATTGATGATCTAAAGAAACACACATATAACAACAATGATTGATAACACGTTAGTTTAGATGTGGTTAGTTAAAGCTATTTTTAAGGCAATTTCATGACAAAACACTATGAGTAGCACCCATGATAGATTACAGATAAGTAGATTGACTTGCATAGGATGTAGATTAAGTAGCTTTTGTAATTTTCAAAGTAACAAGTCATGTTGACAAAGTTTTTCAAGACACAAGTTGAATTTGAGTCAAAAAATGTGAAGAGCAAAGTTGCTATGATAGGATTTCATGAGACAAGTTGCTATAACGAAAGTGTTATAACATATTTTTTAAACAAGATGATAATTTAGGTTGCTGCAATAGGAACCAGAAACAAATTGCTTAAACAATAATGTTATAGCAAGTCGGTAAGAGCACTTTGTCAATAAAAATTGCTACAAGTAATCCTGAACCAAGTCGCTAGCATGAAATACTTATAGCAAGTCGCTTTACACATTTTGACAAAATCAATTTGCTACATGAAAATTATTAACAAGTCGCCATGGCAAGTCGCTAACTTGTCAAAACAAGTCGCTATAAGAAAAATACAAGGCCAAGTCGCTACAAATCAAATCACTAAGTCGCTAACTTGTAAAGACAAGTTGCTATCAAAAGAAACAAGGCCAAGTCGCTATGAATCAAATCACTAAGTTGCTAACTTGTAAAGACAAGTCGCTATCAAAAGAAACAAGGCCAAGTCGCTACACTTCAAATCACTAAGTCGCTAACTTGTAAAGACAAGTTGATATCAAAAGAAACAAGGCCAAGTCGCTATGAATCAAATCACTAAGTTGCTAACTTGTAAAGACAAGTCGCTATCAAAAGAAACAAGGCCAAGTCGTTACACTTCAAATCACTAAGTTGCTAGCAAGAATGTATTCAGATAACGCAACTCGCCATGAAGAAACAATGAACCAACTCGCTACCAAGAACACAGTGTTTAGTAGGTAAGTCGTTACCAAGAACAATTCATAGCATTCGCTTAACACTACGATCCAATCAAAAAATGTAACCATTAAAGTAACACCATCAGATCGCTATAATGAACAAGTACAATCAATCCATAACCACAAACAAAATCAGAAACACAACTCACACAAACCACATACAAGAGATTCTACAAATCGCTCAAAGACCCATACATACAAATGCAAAAAGACATCTATCCAAACAACACCTAAACCATCAACATATATATCAAGTGATTCATAACATGAATCCATTTTACAAACCTAAGCGAGGAGAGCAAATGACAAGGATCAAGAACTCGATGAAATCTGTTAAGGGAACTGGGTTAGGGGATGCATATAATTCATATGTTTTGAAACATAAATGATTGATATAAGCCTTACCACAAACAAGTCGCTAGCAAGGATATGTTACGAGAGAGAGAAAGCAAGGAAGATCTTTTGAGTATATGAAAAAAAAAACAAGTCGCTAGGGGATAAGAACTGTTTTTCAAGTTTTTAAAAGTTACCACTTTCAGTCCCTGTACATGTGCAGAATAATCAACTCGCTAGGACAAGTCGCTATCTCTCAAATTTTAAGGCAAGTCGCTATATATCAAATTTTATACTATTAACACTTTCAGTCCTTGAACTTATCAGATAGCATGCAAATACAGTTTCTAAAAACATGTATAATAAAATGACAAGTAACCAAAAGTGACATATCATAGATAAGTAATCTAGCACAGAGGACATAACGAAGCAAGACTTAAACATGCATCAGCACACAATACATATCAAACAATGGTGCAGAGAGAAACAGAGATAACGAGATAACTTGAAATATTCTCCCCCTCAATCAATGTCACCAATGAACATTGATTGAATTCTAACCCCCCGCTATAAAACTAGAATATATCTTTTGTTCGAACTTCATCTATGGACCCGTGTCATTATTGAATGACATTTCTAGAACCGTAGATGTTATCAATTACAAGAGATGCACCGTTTATCAGATTGAGGGTAAAAAAAATGATTTAATTAATAATAAAAAATGATAAATGATTTAATATTCTCTCCAATTTTTTTTAAACTAATTTGTACACAGATTCATGAGAATGAGTCCTGATTCAAGTCGAATAGGAGTCAAAGTACGAGGTACATCAATTCCGACAAGCTACAGTTCCTGAGTGAGCAATCTTCATTTCTGTTGGGAACCAAGTCATGATGTTCATGATTGAATTGAGCATTGTACCTGAAAAAGACTGAGAACACTTTGCACTAGAGGCACATGTAGTATTGCAAATAGATGAGTTAGTAACCTGAGTGACCTCACTATTAGATGTTGCACAATTTGATCTAGGAGTGTCATTAATAGAAATCCCTTTAGGTTCAATATTCTTGAAGAGTTTTCCTGTGGGCATCCACTTAAGGTAAGATCTAGGTATGTAAGTTCGTTTGGATCCTGAAAACTGAAATAGTCTACCAGTGGGGATCCATTTGAAACAACTGCTAGTAGATTTGGATGTAGGCACTTCCCTGTTTTGAATATTGGTCCTTTTTTAGTTAGTTTGTTTCTTAGGGGATTGATCAGCCATTTGATGCTTCTTATGAGAACTAGATGAACTCCTAGTGTTCATGATTTTAGGAATTTGAACTTTAAACTGGGATTTGTTATTCATCATATCGGAATGAATTAGTGAAGTGATTGGTTTTGACAAAACAATATTCGCATCAACTTGGGAGGCAAGCTTAGATTTCGATGGCTTAGATCTTTCAGTTCTAAAAGCATTGGGCTGCCTAACTACAGTACATTTTGGCTTATTCAGTACAATTGGCTTTCCCAAGGTTGATGGTTTTGCAAACTTAGTGTTCACCCAATTTCCAATAGATTTTCTAAGCTCATTTTTTAAGGCAACAATAGTGAAGCTCTTATCGTGAATTTGGGCTTTGAGGGCATTAATTTCAGCCAAGAAGGAATTAGTTTAATCTATCAACTTGGAATTGTTCTCTAATAATTTCTTTCTTAAGGACTCATTTTCCCTTAATAGGTTGGACACACACAGAGCCAATTAGTCATTCCTAGATTTAAGCGTATCATTCACCTCATGGTTAGGATTGTTCATCCCTATATTACATTTCTTATGCAGATCTGAGAGTTCTGATTTCAGATTGCATATTGTTGAATCTTTGTCCTGAATCTGGGTTTTTAAGTGGTTAATTTTAAAAAATTCTCTAAATTCTGGGAATTCCGGATTTATGCTGGTGTTTGTAGTAAGAAAACTTTCTTCTCTTTGTTGTATTGCAATTTCCAAGGAAATGCAATGTTTTTCAAGAATTGAGTATTTGTTTGAAATTTCATCATAAACCCCTTTTTCAACCATGTCATTTGTTTTGGAGATTTTAGATTCAGGCTTAACCAAGAAACATTTATCAATATCATGATCAGAGTTAGGATAAAATTGATCAGGTACATTAATGGATGCATTATGTTGATCAGTTAAGGGTACCTCATCACATAACTCTGGATCATTTGCTGGGATGGCATCTGTATTCTCCTCATGCATAACAGGAGGTACTGAAATGCAATTTGTTTCAAGCTTTTCTGACTCTGAGCCTTTGTATTCTGTACAGTCGGTTTTATCATCCTTTGTTGTATCTGATATACTGCATTCAGCATCATCTGTTCTTTCAACTGATCCATTACCCGATTTATCACAACTTTCACTTAATTTAATCTGACACCCATTCAACACATTCAACTGAACATTCTCTTGAGCAACTTCCCTAATGTACATTTTCACATTATCCATAAGTTGGATAAATGTGTTGATGTACTCATGTATTTCCATTCTAGTATGTTTCTTGAATGAAAGTCTAGTCACGTGTTGATCAAAGTCTGCGGAATATTCCCCATTGATAAATGGCTGAAATTGGTTGTAGATTACTTGAAGTGCAGCATTCGAGTCTTCTATTAATACCTTCTTTTTGGTAATTTGAAGCTTCAGTTGTTCTAAGTTCAGCAACACAGTTCTTGTCAATGTGGATAAGTCCTGACGGAAAAGAGCACTGCATGTTCGATCTCTAGTTGTGGATAACAGTTGTGTGAGGTGCTGATGAAGTAGTTGAAAGGACTCAATGTTGCATTCCATTTGCCTTGCATCATGTGTAATTAATAAATGTGATTCAGTGAAATTTGACTCAAAATGTGAAGTGTTTTGATCATAAATTGCTGAATCAATCAAGGTAGAGCATTCTGAATAGCAACCAGTTTCATTGTTCTGTGAGGTATCATAAAGTTCAAGCACTTTGGAGATTAAAGGGTCAGTGATGTAAGACATTGTGTTGATGGATATTAGATATGAGTAACTTGCATCAATTCACCAAATTGCTATAAAGACAAGTCGCTAATAGAACAACTCGCCAAGAACAATAAAACCAAGTCGCTAGAAAATTTAGAACCAAGTCGCTAATCCCCAAGTCGCTAGGTAGCAACTCGCTAAAACTCAAGTTACAGTGAATCAAGTCGCTAATCCCAAGTTGCTAAGACCGAAGTCACTGAACACTAGTCGCTATGGTACGAAATCGCTAAACAGTCAAGTTGCTAAGGAACAACTCGCTAAGTATCCAGATCGCTAAGAGACAACTCACTAAGAACTAAAAGTACAAGTCGCTAGAAATAATGAAAGCAAGTCGCTACCCCTCCAAGTCGCTAGCCGTAGTGGAGAATCCACTAACTTGTACTGTTTGTCGGCTTGTCTAAATAGACAAGTCGCTACGATCAAGTCGCTTCGACTAACACTGCAACTCGCTAAAAATTACTGAAGCAAGTCGCTACGAAGAACTTTAACTCCAAGACTCAAGTCGCTACCATGAAAAACTTAAAAACCACACTTTTCAATCCAAAACAAGCCCAACCACAGTGATTCAAGCTTTCCAAATCAAAACCCAAACACTTACAATGATTCTAAACACAAAAATACACTCAAAATTCAAATTCTAACACAAAAAATGATCCAAATGATGTAAAAACCACTAAACTTTCTCAAACTCAAAAACCATCTAAAACCACAAGAAATCCAAGGATATGTAAGAGAGATGATCAAACCATGGCTCTTGATACCATTTGTAACACATTGGACTTCTCAAACACACAAGCAATCACAAATATAGGCATATAGATATATGGTTTTAGAGAGAGAAAGTGGGATGTTCTAGTAAGAGAAACTCATGGAAGGTTAGATTCCAAATGAACATCCAACCCTCTCCCTTGTGGGGAGAGGGCTATTTATACAAACTAATACGCCCTCCTACGGGCTGTGGATCAGGCATACAATGGGTAAAGACCCGTCCTTCCTCCACGGTGTTGAACTAGGCTAAACTATGCTAATAACTGACTAACAAATAACATAATGAACGATATGTCTACGAGCTAACTTAAGCTAGATTATACATGGGGTGACCGATGCTTCACAATAGAATTTCCGATTCCTAACAGTTTAGTTTTGGTTTCATATCTAGCGTGGGGTCTATTGCTGCTCGAATGATGATGGCGATTTCATATGCTTTCGAGTATCATGTGTTCGAGTCGGGTTTTTCTGTTGTTCGATTTGGTTATATGATGTTCTTATGTTATTCCCGAATGTTATTAAGGTAACTTCTACGAAGTTTGACAATCACATGAATAACATTCATATACAACAAAGATCTACAATAACTGGTATGTGTCACTCAACCCGTATGATATCGATCAATCAAATGAAAACATCTAGTAGTTCTCGAAAAACTTCATAGATTTCTGCACATTGCACCCATAGAGGTTAGATCTTTACTTAGTATAGTGTATATATATCATTCAACATTAATACTTGGATTGACTAGAAGTGATTAAGCATAAAGCAATACCAAGTGATTTAAATACTTACAAAGTTTTCAGTGAGCTTACCGATCATTGATTTATTGGTATCTTTGTATTACATTATTCGACTTAACAAAAAAATCTAGATCGGACACTGCTTATAGCTAGATACATTTGAGTAGGTGATCTATGCATATGGTATCGAGATAGTAGATTAGTAGTAGCCTCTGAAAATATGATATTCCAGTCCATACCCCGCGAACAAGCAAGATGCTCACAAAGACTACGCTTCCAAGTGTACAAACAACCTGCAACAAATTGGGACAAATTGATAATAGTGAGCATGAATAATAGGTTCCTTTTAAGTCTCCTTCACGGATACACAGATTGAGATTAACTAAATTACATATTTATAAGATAATAACTACTCAAAATGTTCACATCAAATTTTTCGACAGGCATAGTGATAAAAGAATTACGGCCCGTTAATTTTGGTTCTGGCTAGTTAAGAAAAGGGTCAAAAGAGCTTCGGATCAAAACATGTAACGTTTGATATATGTCAATGAGGCATGGGAAAATGTATAAATTTCAATAATCATCGAATTTTTTGAACAAAGTAATTTACGAAGTGTTTTGCTTTGGAATATACTTTAAACAAATCCAAATCCATTTGAAAAGTGTGACCCGCAAAAGCCGTTTCCTTTACGATATTTTATTTTATTTTAACAGTCCCGACCCATTGGAGATAACACATAGCCTGAAACAACCCATTCATAACTCATAAGCAAATGGGGTGAAAATTGCTACCTCTATTAGCATCTCATTCCATGTTTTCTTGCAGCAGTGACAATGAAAAAGATATACCCAGGCGGCTTCAGTCAGAAAAGAGAGTATGATTTAGCTGCCGGTTATAGTTTGTTTGTTCTTAAACTATGTTCTGTCATATCATACAGGATTTTTTTAAAGAAAGTTAGTTCCAGGGGATTACCATAGTGATCTTATGTAAATTAGTTTCAAGAGTTTTTCCTAATCAGTTTTATGTTTACCGATATACGACGAACGACAAGGTTTTGTGCTTTCCATATATGGTTTACAATCTACTTGTGATCATATGTTTCTTTACAAAACTAGTTTGTTGTCTACGTGTTTCGAGTTTTCTTTTTCTGTTTTTTTTCACTCAATTATTTTTTCCTTACAACATTGGTGTTGGGATTTTAGAACCAGTTAACCATTAACCTCTATGAGTATGCAGCGGATATTGGATCTAGTTATCGCAATTATGTTAAGCTCGTAATTAATAAACAAATAATTAATACAATAATTAATTAATTAGTAAAAGGGATATAGAAAACCTAACCTTGCTTGGCAATTGATCTTTAGTAACGGAACAAGTAAACCAAACGAAACCCTAGTATCAAAACTAGATACCTCGAAGAGTATCACACACAAACCCGATTAACGTATACGTTTGATTCAAACGCTAGTCAAGAACTTAAACAATAAAGCAAACAACCCTTTGTCACTTGAATGTAACCCCACGATCAGAAAACTTCCAAGGAACCAAAGTAGCTTGTGTCTGAGATCTCCAATAAGCAGCTAAAATAGCTTGTACGCTTACCCGATATCGGACACACCTTGTCCGATATATTCAGCTTCTTGTCCGAGATATAGAACCACGAGCATGAGCAGTTTCACCTTCTTGTTTCTGCTGTTTGTGTCGACAAGGAAACCAAAAAACAAGAACCAACCAATTGAACTAAACACTTGTCTTGAATACAAGTTTAGAACAAAACTTAAAACCCTAGTCGACTTGTAGAAACAAACGACCAAGATCAATAGCAGGAGATAAGTCGGTTTAGGGATAAAGGAAGATGTCATGTTGCGAGATAATGCAAGGGTGAGGGGTTGGTATATATAGTGTCTTGGCCGACATACACTACTGTACCAAGCCTTGTTCGACAAGTCATAAAACCAATCCAAACCCAGACTCCCTTTATTACCCGATCGGTGTGGATCACTAAGGCCCAAGGCTCCACCCAATCCGACCCACATTAGAAGCCAATAACAGCCCATGGGTCAAATAAGTGATCGGGTCAAATTACATATGAAACAGGTATTGATACGCTTACGCAGCGCGCTCGGGGTCAAAGGAACTTCCTTTTCGTCGAGCAAGTTTTATAACACCCTAGGCAGTGAACCTAATCGCTGTAGTGTAGTATTAGGGTAAGCCATGGGTATTGATATCGTTCTCTAGGGGAATAGGTATGCTAGTGAGAAATTACTACGCTAAGGTTGGGATTGAGGAAGATTATTTTTTTGCTTTTTTTTATTTTTTTTAGAAAATTGAAATTACGAATCTTGGGGTATTGGATTTGGGGGTTGGTATTTCTACCGATTACTTCTACTTATCTAATTATCTAATCTAAGGTGAGTGTAGTCTATGTCTAATTGATGTGTGCTCTTATGATAGTTAAAAATGTATTTGCTTAGATGTTATTACTCCCTAATTATCTCCTATTGATGGTTGAATTGTCAGGTCCTTATTCTTAACGCGTTGTGTTTCTAAGGTAGTAGGGTATGCGTTTATCCCTAACTCTTTGAAGTTACCTAAGGTTAATGACTACGAAGTCTCTAGGATTCATAAAGTTAAAACTAAGGTGATCTTTGGATGTTTAGCCTACAATTCCACTAGTAACTATAAGCTAAGGTTCAACAAAGATTAATCAATCATTAATAACACAACGGATGACCAATCGCAATACTAGGTCAATCACAATTAAGATAAGAGACAACCAATCAATATTCAATAACTAGGTTTCATATTATCTAAGCAAACACACAAGTAAATTAGCCGGACATGGAAAACATGCAAGCATACACACAAACAATTGAAGACATGATTGAATCAATGAAGTAAAACACTTATCTTGTTGTAAAATAGGGTATGGAACCCTAACATACTGCCCAAGACAGCTTTAGTTCAGTTTTGGTTTTTACTCCACAAAACTCCCTCTCTAAAACTGAAAAATTCGGATTCTATATATAGTGTTACAAACTGCGACGGCGTCACTCTTTAATTGTGACGCCATCGGGTCGCCGTTATTAGGGTTTCGTCTTGGCCACGTTATCATTGTGACGGTGTCACCTTATTCCTGTGATGCCATCGCCTTCAGTCTCTGATGCCGTCTGGATCAAATCTAGGCCGTCTGAGCTGCGACGCCCTATTCTTTTAAAACCTGATGCCGTCACTTGTTAATAAGCAATTTGGCTACTGAGTTGTCACAAAACATGTCGCGACGGCGTCGCAGTTAAACGCTGACGCCGTCCCCTTCAGTTCCAGCAGCCTGAGTGTCTCGATTCTTGACTTTGGCCATTTTCTGCCCTTTTCGTCCGAATAATTGTCATTCCAGCAATTTGCCTTCAAGAGACCTAAAAAGTGAAAATGAACGAAATTAAGTAGTACCGGATACAAAAGTGATCAATTAAGGGCTTAAATAACCCCTCAAAAGTGTACCTTTTAAATCCTTATCAAATATCCCTACACTTGGTATTTGCTTGTCCTAAAACAAATGTGCTTTTTGCCAATTAATTTATAAGTTAGGGGTCATGAAGCATTAGTTTAGAACAATTCACAACACATATAAGCCCCACAAAAGTCATAACAAGCACGTAAATTACATACTAGTACCTCACAAGGGGTTTTTGGATACTCTCATCTCTCGGGTGTATATGCAATATATCAAGTTGGAAATGGAAGATAAACACTCGTTAACCGGTCCTAGTACATAGATTACCATAGGCTTGATACTAGATCAAACCTCCATTGCTTTGGCATAAGCACCTAGGATAACTATCCAAGAGGTCTTTTAAAAGGGTTGTAACGTTAGGCTTACGGTAGGGAAACAAAGGGTTTGGTGGGATAGGCGATTTAGTGGTGGCAAGTCAAAAATCTTTATGTTACAAGCATGAGAAGAATGGCATTGCTAAGCCAAGACTCGACACTCTAAACTCTAGATAAATTGAAAAAAACATAAACTAAAATATAGATGTAGGATGGTAGCCCGTATGTTTTTCATTTTTTTTCGAAACATTTTTTTTTGTTGAATCATACACTTTTACTCTACCATCATCTACGATAACATCAAAATAATAGGGATTTATAGGCACATCCCTACACTTGAGTTTTTATTACTCTAACACTAATTTGACCCGAATTGAAAAGATCAAAACACTTGAAGTATATTATTACGCAAAATAAAGGGAATTTGAATTTAACGTTCCCTTCCCGTCATTTCATAAAATTTAACTTTTCTCATGAGTCCCAATCGTCCCAAAACTGTGTACAAAGGATATGACTCGACATAGCAACTTATGCAAGCAACTAGATAATTAAACTAAGATTTAGTGTGGTAGCAATAATGCACTAAAAGTGAGTGCATACAAGGTAGGCTAAGGCGATTTAGGTGTACATTTGGGGGTGGATTGTAAACAATGCTCTTCATTGATATTCTAGAAAACCGAAACATCACGAGAACCGCGAAAAAGATAGGCACTGGGGGGTTAACTAGGGGTATCGTGTACTAAAGATGAGTAGAACGCATGGGTGTGGGGGAATTACTCATCCGATGTGGAAGAAGTAATTATATTACGGGTATCAAACAAGGGTTATCCTAATGCCTCTTATCATTTGGTTATTCCTAACTACACAAGTGTAGTCTTACTAGCGATCTCGGAATGCATCACAAAACAAGTTCTAGAATCTATTATACTACCGGTTCACACTCTAAGCATTAAGGATGAATGCTTTAATTCCTACTACTCTAAGGGCGATCCTCACATTTTGGGTGGAATTTAGGTGGTAAAGGGTTTTTGTGCTAGTCATATAACTTCATATCCGTGAGACGCTTTATTAAGACTAATGGCCCACTCCTACATGTCATGAAAATTTTTAAATTTGGTGCCAAAATTACTCTAACCGATATTTCTCATGGTTTATTACACAAATGAAATTGGACAAGGCAAATAGTCAAGGATAAGTATAGTTTCAAACTTCCCGTTTTATTTTTCCTCCCTACACTTAAACTGAACATTGTCCCCAATGTTCCCCGAAAGTATCAAAGTTATGATAATGGAAGGTAATTAAAAACGAAAGAAACTAGTACTCCCCTGATTAGCTCGGTAGGATCCGTGTGAGGTAGTGGTTAAATCTTTCTTCAAGAAGAATGTTATGCGTGAAAAGCTTCTTCCAATCTTTTGTATCTCCTTCTTGATAAATAAAACCTGCAAACTTGAATAAAACAAATGAAACCTTCGTGCAAAATCGGCGGTAACAATATATATAAGACTCTACTAACTAGGATATAATGCTTGTGGAATGGATGTTTACAGATTTTCTGGAAAATTAAGACCTGGAAAATTCCAAAAAATTATAAGTAGCTCAGAAAATGAGAAAAATTAGTAGGCTGTTTTTTATCCTCCTGACACCGTCAGGTTGCGACCCTGACGCCATCAGGTTATCCTGACAGAAACTAGTCTGCGATTTTCTGAAAAAAATTCTGGAAAATTGTTATCTTTAGAATCTTGAAAAAGTCCTGCAAGAACATCCATTATGACTCGATACAAGCATTAGACTCGAACAAACACACATGTACATCTTTTAATTAATTGAAATTCTCATGTTCACATTTCTTTTGAAAACGTGTTTAATCCTCCCTACACTTATCCCTTATGTAAAATACCTTTATATGTAATTAAGACGAGGTTAAAGACAAAATAAAGCTTTTTTACAAATTTAAACATGAGAATAAACAATCACTAAAAAGATATACGACACACAAACAAGCAAACAATTAAGCATAGGTTGCCTCCCACGAAGCGCTTGCTTTTGTTCGAGTCACGAGCTTGACTCTACCCTTATTTAACGGATAAAGGGGAAGTTTTTCCTACACTTAAGCTTAAGTGCGGGTGATAGTAGCGATACACACCCTTAGGGTGGAAAGTTTCTACGTGAGGAGAGGGTGATGGGTGATTTATATGCTCAAAAGAGTGTGCTCCATTCATTATAACCTTACCTAATTCTATTGGTGTAGCGGGTGGATCAAATCTCTCTCCTAAAAATGGATCATCTTCTATCAACTTCAAAAGATTCTTAGTTAAGGATCCATCTTGACCTAATAAACTCGGTTTAAACCCATAATGTTTCTTGTTATCAACCATGAATGGGTGATATAAGTGTGTAAGGTCATGGGTTACTCCTATATTAGATTCCACTCTACATGGCCTAGAGTCTACCACCTTTATCAAGCAACTACCCGAACTATTTATTTTGATGGGTGGATTGGGGCCTAATTCAATTCCAAGATTCACATCTAAAGACGGAAAATTGGGTAAGGTTTTTGGTTGAGGCTCCGGTTCATCAAAATTAGGAACTTCCCTAGGACTAAGAGAGAGGTCATGACAACAAGCCTCTAAACCTACATTCTCTAGTGGCATTTGGTCCAAATGTTCTATATCAATCGGGGTTCCTATAGTCTCTTCTACTTCTTCCGGGTAAGTTATAGGTGATGTGTGTTCCTCAAGTGATGGTAGGGCTTGTGGGCTTGGAATTTCCACCTGATTCTCCATTTTATCTAGATCTCCTAAATGTTCATCATGTGTTTTAGTATGATCTAACCCAAATACACTCCTAAGTATCTCAAATCCTTTTTTAGCCATTTCAAATTCTTGGTCCGATTCATAAGAATCATTCTCAAAAATTTGATCACTATGTTCTATTTTCCTAAAGGATTCCTCACGCGTGTCATATGTTTTTGTTAAATCTATCCCACGCATGCAACTAGGTAGTTCAACTATAACCATCTCATAATCTTGTTCGGGTTTAGGTTCCATGTTGTTAAAAACTAGGTCTTTTTGATCATGATGCCTAAGGTTGGATAAATCCTCCTTATCCATTTCCTCAAGTTGTGACAACTGATGGTTTATGCTTAGGAGGTTTTTCTCAAAAATTTTCCAGAGGGTCTCACTAAAAGGAGTTGATTCTAACAATGATCGTTGAATAGAAGCCACACAAGCACAAAATTTATCAAATCCATCCAACCTTACACCCGTCTCTTTTTGGATATCTCTAAGATCACTCACAAATTCATTAGAACAATAAAAAGCAATCCAATTTGCGAAATTCAATTGTTCCTCATTTGTTAATAATTCAAATGCAACTTCACTTGCCATAGCGACAAATGAAAAGGGTTTTACGAAAACAAACACAAAGAACGGGATAGACTACAAGGAATCTAAAAATGAGAAAAACGCTTACTTGATAGGAATCAAGCAAGGAAACCTAAACGAGGTGAACTCCTAACTAGCTATTCTATTCCCTGGCAGTGGCGCCAAAAACTTGATACGCTTACGTAGCGCGTTCCGGGTCAAAGGAACTTCCTTTTCGTCGAACAAGTTTTATAACACCCTAGGCAGTGAACCTAATCGTTGTAGTGTAGTATTAGGGTAAGCCATGGGTATTGATATCATTCTCTAGGGTAATAGGAATGCTAGTGAGAAATTACTACGCTAAGGTTGGCGTTGAGGAAAATTATTTTTTTGCTTTTTTTAATGTTTTTTTTAGAAAATTGAAATTACGAATCTCGGGGTATTGGATTTGGGGGTTGATATTTCTACCGATTACTTCTACTTATCTAATTATCTAATCTAAGGTGAGTGTAGTCTATGTCTAATTGATGTGTGCTCTTATGATAGTTAAAAATGTATTTGCTTAGATGTTATAACTCCCTAGTTATCTCCTATTGATGGTTGAATTGTCACGTCCTTATTTCTTAACGCGTTGTGTTTCTAAGGTCGTAGGGTATGCGTTTATCCCTAACTCTTTGAAGTTACCTAAGGTTAATGACTACGAAGTCTCTAGGATTCATAAACTTAACACTAAGGTGATCTTTGGATGTTTAGCCTACAATTCCACTAGTAACTATAAGCTAAGGTTCAACAAAGATTAATCAAGCATTAATAACACAACGGATGACCTATCGCAATACTAGGTCAATCACAATTAAGATAAGAGACAACCAATCAATATTCAATAACTAGGTTTCATATTATCTAAGCAAACACACAAACAATTGAAGACATGATTGAATCAATGAAGTAAAACACTTATCTTGTTGTAAAATAGGGTATGGAACCCTAAGATACTGCCCAAGACAGCCTTGGTTCGGTTTAGGTTTTTACTCCACAAAACTACCTCTCTAAATTTGAAAAATTCGGATTCTATATATATTGTTACAAACTGCGATGGCGTCACTCTTTAATTGTGATGTCGTCGGGTCGCCGTTATTAGGGTTTCGTCTTGGCCATGTTATCATTGTGATGGCGTCACCTTATGCCTGTGACGCCGTCGCCTTCAGTCTCTGACGCCGTCTGGATCAAATCTAGGCCGTCTGAGCTGCGACGCCCTACTCTTTTAAAACCTGATGCTTTCACTTGTTAATAAGCAATTTGGCTACTGAGTCGTCACAAAACATGTCGCGACGGCGTCGCAGTTAAACCCTGACGCCGTCCCCTTCAGTTCCAGCAGCCTGAGTCTCTCAATTCTTGACTTTGGCCATTTTATTCGTATATTTGCGCCTTTTCGTCCGAATAAGTGTCATTCCAGCAATTTGCCTTCAAGAGAAGGAACGAAATTAAGTAGTAACGGATACAAAAGTGATCAATAAGGGCTTAAATGACCCCTAAAAAATGTACCTTTTAAATCCTTATCAAGTATAGTTTACGTTCAACACGTATACTAGTGTTTATCATGTGTGCCCCCATCGGCTCATACACTATTAGTCGTTTTGTCGTGTTTAAAAACTCCCACAAACCAACAGCTCCCACTTGGGAGTTGGTGTGTCGAATGGCACACAAAACTAACGACGGGAACGCCTAGCAAACGCTCTCACTCGCTTTTTAACTAAAAGTGTATGAGAGAATAGTTTCGTAAAAGTTTCTCAGTAGCATGGTCATTCAATGTCTTGCTGTAATCATCCTTTGTTATAGATATCGTTAAACCATGAATTATGGATCTCAAATCATTCCATATAGTTTAACCATTTAGAATCTCGTTATAGATTTTAATTCCGATATACCAAATGTAATCAAGAATCATCTTGCATTACCTTTTGGGTCTGGCCAGACAGTTATCTGATTAAATCTGGAGAGGCGCCATGGTGTCTTTCTGCACATAACAAGTGGAGTAAGAAATCCTGTATTGACTACAAGTTTTGTGGATGCTGCTTCACATCACTCCGAAGTATAGCTTTTATAACTACCTTGTTCAGATAGCATTTTGCGTATACTTACAAAAAATAATATCCACACATAACAGAACTTACTTGCGTCTCAAGTCTAAGGACGAAGATAACAAACCATTTTCAATATATTACTTATGACAAGGATCCAAAAGTAAATGTTTGAAAGTTGAGGAATCCAATATGCATCTCTAGTGAATACATATGAGTTTAGCGGGAACAATCCGAATTCTCGTTAGAATTATAACCAACACTCACATTTGCCTTATCATAAAAATATTCCCATATTGTTAACCGACAATGGACATATTTAGAATGATAAATTATTTCATGGATTAAACATGCAAATGTGGAATAATAGATTATATGAATATAATAACAAATACCTCGTATCTTTATTAATCAGAAAATAATAACTGTCTTACAACTCCAAATTATCCAAATACTAATTAACACAGTTTACATGAGACTACTAGCAGGTACCAAACCTATATCTCTAGTCAATTTAGAATGCTTAGGGAAATCCAAAGCTTTCGTAAATGGATCAGCTAGATTGTCATTTGTGTGAACCTTTAATATCTTCACATCGCCCATTTCAATGGTTTCTCGAAGATAATGAAATTTAGCACGATAATGTCTAGCACCTTTAGTGATTCCGCTTTCATTAGCTATAGTAATGACTCCAGTATTATCACAATATGTATTTATGGGTTCTTCAATTGTGGGAACAATGTTCAACCCAGAAATGAATTTACGAATCCATACAACCTCTTTTGATGCATCACAAGCAGCAATATACTCAGCTTCAGTAGATGAAGCAGCAAAGATACTTTGCTTTGTGCTTTTCCAATCAACATCACCTCCATTTAGAACAAATACATATCCAGTCTGAGATTTCAAGTCATCAGCATCTGTCAGATATCCACCATCAGTGTAGCAAGAAACCCTGAGCTCTTGTTCATCTTTCCCTCCATAAATCAGAAACATATCCTTATTATTTCGTAAATACTTAAGAATAATTTCCACAGCAGTCCAGTGAAGTTCACCTGGATTCTGTTAAAATCGGCTTGCCACATTCTGTGCGAACGCAACATCAGGACGAGTACATCTCACAACATACATAATAGAATCTGTAGCTGAAGCATAAGGAATTCTTTGCATGCGCTCTTTCTGAGCAGGTGTTTCAGCACCTTGTGACTTACTCAATTTAGGCTTTTCTTGCATTGGGATGGCGCCACGTTTGGAGTTCTCCATACAAAATCTTTTCAAGATTTTCTCAATGTAAGAACTTTGACTCAAACCAATCAATTGTCTAGATCTGTCTCTATAGATCTTAATTCCAAGAATATATGCAACTTCTCCTAAATCTTTCATGGCGAAACATCTTCCAAGATAGGATTTTACATCTTGTAACAATGGAATATTGTTTCCCATAAGCAATATGTCATCAAAATATAGAATTAGAAAAGTGACATAACTCCTACTAGCTTTCTGATATACACATGGATCATCTTGATTTTGAGAAAATCCAAATTTCTTGATCTCATCATCAAAACGTTTATTCCATTGCCCCGATGCTTGCTTAAGTCCATAAATGGAACGCTTGAGCTTGCATACACGGTTAGGATATTTTGGATCAACAAAACCCTCAGGTTGCTCCATATAGACCTCTTCGTAAAGATGTCCATTGAGGAAAGCGGTTTTGAAGTCCATTTGCCATATCTCAAAGTCATAGTATGCTGCCATGGTTATGGCAATCCTTATAGCTCTAATGTCTGCTACAGGAGAAAAGGTTTCTTCATAATCAATCCTGTAGGTTTGAGTGAAGCCCTTTGCTACAAGACGAGCTTTAAAGGTGTATACCTTACCATCCATGTCAGTCTTCTTCTTGAAGAGCCACTTGCTGCCAACTGTCTTGCAGTCAGAAGGATGCTCAACTAAGACCCATACATCATTGTCTTTCATGGACTGCATTTCCACATTCATTGCAGCAAGCCATTTCTTGGATTCAGGATCCAACAATGCAGCTTTATAATTATTGGGTTCACCAAGATCCCCTAACTCATGTTCCTCAGCGTCAATGTATAAACACATACGATTAGGAGCACGACGTGTCCTATTGGGCATTCGAATGGGAACAATATCACTTTGAGGTTCTTCAATTTCTTGATCATCCTCATCGTGATGAATGCTAGTGTCTAAAGAAGGATTTGTATCTTCTTCTTGAAGTAATTCAATATCATCTAAACTCCCACTTGCTTTAAGATCCATAAGATTACTCTCAAAGAACACAGCATTTCGAGCAACAAAAACTTTGTTCTCAGATGGAAGATAGAAAAAATATCCCATAGTTTCCTTATGGTATCCTACGATGATACACTTAACAACTCTTGGTTCAAGTTTGTCAGGTTTGGTAAGTGTATCACGCTTAGCAAGTGCCTCACAACCCTAGAATTTTAAGTAAGACAACTTAGGGGCTTGCCCATGCCATACTTCGTATGGTGTCTTTTCAACCTTCTTAGTTGGAATCATATTGAGAATGCGTGCAGCAGGCTCAAGGGCATAATCCCAAAAGGACTTTGGATGAGTAGTTTGTTTCATCATAGAGTGCACCATGTCAAGCAGGGTTCGATTTCTCCTCTCAGATACACCATTGTGTTGTGGAGTATAAGGAGGAGTTCGATGGGCATCCCATGCTCCTTCAGATGATCCAAAAACTCTTGAATCATATATTCACCTCCACGATCAGAACATAGTGATTTTATGGTCTTCCCGAGTTGATTTTCTACTTCCTTTTGAAACACTTTGAATGTTTCAAAACTTCATGTTCATGTTTCAGCAAGTAAACATAACCATACCGACTGTAGTCGTCAGTGAAAGTCACGAAGTAATTTACTCCTTGTCTAGATGTGATTCTAAATGGGCCACATACATCTGAGTGTATAATTCCAAGTAGATCTTTAGCCCTTTCCACTTGATGTGAATATGGTTTTCTAGCCATCTTACCAGACATACAAGCAACACACTTTTCAAGAGACTTAATGTCAGATGATTTGGGAAGTCCATCGTGTTGCAACTTCTCCATGCGTTTCTTGCTAATGTGTCCAAGACGACCATGCTACAAGAGAGCAGAGTCCAAGTTTGACTTGGCTCTTTTATTGCTTAAAGCAAACATAGAACTTTCATTTGTATTCGAACAAGACATTTCAATGTCATAAATACCATTACGAGGAATAGCAGTAAAATAAACAATGTTATTCTTAGTAACTGAAATATAATTATTCGATTCAAAACGGTTAATAAAACCATCGTTATACAAACGAGAAACTGAAATAATCCCCCTAGTAATAGAGGGAGCATAATGACAATCATTTAAAACAATAACTAATCCACTTGGGAGAGATAAATGATAAATTCCAATAGCTTCAACTTCTGCGCGTTGACCATTGCCCACGTACAGACTTAAAGCTCTTGGCTTCAGCTTCCTACTGCCCCTTAGACCCTGAGTATTATTACAGATGTGAGTACCACAGCCAGTGTCATATACTAAGTATGATTAGGGAAAGAGTAGAGTCCTATAGTGAAAATGCCTGAAGAACTAGCTTCAAGAGACTGTTTCTTATTTTTCATTTACTCGGTGAGATACTGGGGACAATTCCTTCTCCAATGTCCTATCTCACCACACTGGTGACAGGTAGCTTCCTTCACTGGATTATCCTTCTTGGGTGGTGGAGGAATATTGGGTTTGGATTTAGAAGAAGAAGCATTGTATGGCTTATACTCAGGAGAATAACCAAATTTGTTGTTTCCATTTCCACGATTCCCCTTAGCAGCCTTAAACGATTTATTCTTCTTTTGGTTTTTCTGGACCTTACCACCCGCCCCATGTACATAATATAGTGTAGGTGCAGCATCTTTCTTTGGCAACGTCTATTCATGTTGCTTAAGCATAGCATGCAATTCATTCACAGTCTTCCCCATGCTGTGAATATTAAAGTTCTGCTCAAACGAGATGTACTCTTTAGAAAGACCAATTAAGATGAGACTGACTCCATAGTTCAGAGTAACAGGGTGACCAAGATGTTCCGAATTGTCAATGTAGCTCTTCATCTTGAGAACATATGAGCTAACTGATTGACCCTCTTCCTGCTTGCAAGCGTGGAATTCACGTGCAATTTGTAGAAGCACTTGTTCTACTTGTTGAGAGAACATAGACTTCAACTACTGAAGCATGTCATAAGCACCAAGATGAGTTAGATTTCGTTGGATCTCTAACTCCATGGTCATGAGCATGAAGGCAACTATGTCCTTTGAACCTTTGACCCAAACAGTATGAGCTGCAAGAGCCTCAGGTAGGACAGAGTGGCCAGGAGTAGCAACAGGTGCTGTAGGTATAGGATGCTCCAGATAAGTTTCATTATCTTCAGCTGATAGTATAATGCGAAGCTGGCGGTACCAATCAATGAAATTAGGTCCAGTGAGTTTTTGTTTCTCAAAGAAACTCCTGAGTACTGAACTATTTCCGACTGAAGTAGTCATCTACAATTGAAAAGCTCAAATAATTAGTATTTTTGATAATTACATTCTTAAAAGAATTAACTACCCAATTAATTACTAATAAGACTAAGATCTATCTTGCAACCCCATTTAGTTACCATAGGTCTGACCAGTGAATAAAAAAATAGGAAAAGAGGTAAGCGACGAGCGTTAATTGCATAATGCAACTCTTAGACTTTATGAGACTGTTTAAGGCATTAGTATCAAGTAGTAATGTCAAAAACATGTTTAGTTCTCATCTTATGCCTCGGGTTCAAGGTCTGACTAAGCTAACTCGAGATACGTTGACCAAGTATGAACGTGTAAAAATAACCATAGGTCTGACCAGTGGGAAATAATTACCATTGGTTGGAAAGGCCCTTAGGTCTCACCAGAGAAGTCAATCCAAATGCACGTATTCGTAGTTGGATGACATAGACTTAAAATTAACAAATAGGTATGCACATATAAATTGTGGTAAAAGTCGTGTACAAAGAAGCATGCAAAACAACTTTGTAACACTAATTTTAAAAACTTTTTGGTAATGAAACTGTAGTGATCATCATGGTTCACGGTAGCTCCAATCGAACACACATGGAGGTAGAGGACCAGGTAAGCGCTAAGCATTACCTTAGACATCCTTTCTGTGCGACTGTGCGCACTTCTTTGAACCCCCTTTTAAGTTTGTTCTAGTGGGTGAGTCGTACATCCCAAGTGTCCATAGCGTCTAGTTTTTAAATTCTTGAAAACGTGTTTCATATATTAGGTCACTTTATTTTACAAAAACAATTTTTCACGAATCAAATAGCATGTCACAATGAGCATGGTATTTAGGCGTGTAAATAAAGACCAATATTAATGTTATGGTTACGATATGTATTATTCCATATTGCATACAATTGGGTGTCAAAGCAAGTAATAATGCATATATAGGAATCACAAACATATAAGCATAAACATCAACATAAATAACCACATATTGTTCCGAGTTCTCTTGCGAGTCTTCCCCAAACGGAGAACCATAAGACCGTCACCAGGATATAATACCTATATCGCCCCATACATCACTTATAAAATGAATTGAGTGGGTCTTGTGGCCGAAAACCACATAAAATAGCATGGCAATCTAATTAACAAGTAATTACGCAATTTTATGTATTTATAAACCAATATGTAATTCTAATTTTCATAATAATTCTAATTAACAATTAATAATTTCAAATTAACTTTTAATTCTAATTAGCAAGTAATTTTAATTAACATGTAATTATAATTAACAATTAATTCCAATTAACAAATTAATTCTAATTAACATGTAAATTAAATTCTAATAAACAAATTAATTCCAATTAACAAATTAATTCTAATTATCAATATAATTTTTAATTTGTGTGTGACTAGTTATTATTTATTAAAAATTGACAAGTATTGCATGTAATTGTCAAAAAAAAAACAAAAAAACAAAAAACAAATAACTAAATTAGGTTTCATGCAGCATTTTAAACATGTTTATTAATAAGAAACGCGTAACCTGTAATCGCAAAAACGAGTTGACTCGTGATGGCACTGTTGGGATTTTTGAACCAGTTAACCATTAACCTCTACGAGTACGCAACGGATATTGGATCTAGTTATCGCAATTATGTTAAGCACGTAATTAATAAACAAATAATTAATAAAATAATTAAATAATTAATAAAAGGGATATAGAAAACCTAACCTTGTTTGGCAATTGTTCTTTAGTAACGGAACAAGTAAACCAAACGAAACCCTAGTATCAAAATTAGATACCTCGAAGAGTATCACACACAAACCCGATTAATGTATACGTTCGATTAAAACGCTAGTCGAGAACGTAAACAATAAAACAAATAACCCTTTGTCACTTGAATGTAACCCCACGATCAGAAAACTTCCAAGGAACCAAAGTAGCTTCTATCCGAGATCTCCAATAAGCTGCTAAAACAGATTGTACGCTTACCCGATATCGGACACACCTTGTCCGATATATTGAGCTTCTTGTCCGAGATATAGAACCACGAGCAGGAGCAGTTTCACCTTCTTCTTTCTGCTGTTTGTGTCGACAAGGAAACCAGGAAACAAGAACCAACCAATTGAACTAAACACTTATCTTGAATACAAGTTTAGAACAAAACTTAAAGCCCTAGTCGACTTGTAGAAACAAACGACCAAGATCAATAGCAGGAGATAAATCGGTTTAGGAATAAAGGAAGATGTTATGTTGCGTGATAATGCAAGGGTGAGGGGTTGGTATATATAGTGTCTTGGCCGACATACACTAGGGTACCAAGCCTTGTTCGACAAGTCATAAAATCAACCCAAACCCATACTCCCTTTATTACCCGATCGGTGTGGATCACTAAGGCCCAAGGCTCCACCCAATTCGACCCACATTAGAAGCCAATAACAGCGCCCATGGGTCAAATAAGTGATCGGGTCAAATCACATGTGAAACGGGTAAGTGTATATTCAAGTATAGTTTACGTTCAACACGTATATTCGTGTTTATCGTGTTGAGTTTATGATATATAAAATACAATAAAACATAAAGACATCAAGAGTACACAACAGAAGACTTAAAGATCAGAACAAATAAATAATTAACTGAAAGTATGCGTAACGTACCTCTCTAGAATGTCAAATCCTTTGAGCAAAACAAAGAAGTGGTTTGAAGAGTTGTCCCTTACCGTTCTACAACTCAAACCAATATGGTGTAAGAATAGTGTCTTACTACCACGTTCTTGTACACACGAATTAACCAACGAATCAAGCGATTGCTAGATCTAACACAAGTCCTCGTTTAAGAAAAAGGAAACCAAACTCCCTTACAAGGGGTGTTCGGCCGAAAATGGGACAAGAGAGAGGAGAGGAGAGATCTAGGGTTAATTCAATGCACAAGTGTATGAAACCCTAGAACCTAACCCTCTTTATATAGTAGATGGAATACTTTGGGAACAAGTTAGGGATTGGGTTGAAACCCATTACCCTTGGCCGGCCATAGGACAAGCCCAAGGGAAAACCCAAACTTTTCATTTCAAGTTTCTCCAATACTAGTCCTTCTCTTTTCATTTTAACAGCCGTTAGTCATTTTTCCGTTAAATACATAACGGTCGTTAACCGGACTTAATGTGCAATAATTAATCGTAAACATAAACATTAATTATTAACTTTAATTCTCATTCGCTAATGTGTGCAATCCCGTGGTAACGAGTTCGAATCCGGACATTCATATGTTTGTAAATATATACATTTCCAATAGCTCCCACTTGGATATGTTTACAAAACGTGAAATGACATTGGTTAGCGTCTAGCAACACGCCAATGCCCCCGGTACAACTCGTGTATGGTTTTCTGGAGAAAAACCAAGTTTGATGATTCATCATCATATTCATCCTTTTGTTTCTAATACCATGTTAATAAGAATATGGATCTTACTCATTTCTTAATTAACTATTCTGTTTCTCGCTTTATATGATTTATTAAGATTACCAATTCTTCTAAACAGAAGACCTTGGGTATGGCCATACAAACATCTTAACAATCCTACAAGGGGCCCAGTAGTATTATACTTCAAAATAAATTTGAAGGAAACAAATCCCATTTTGACTACAAGCAGGATTCATAAATTTCGCAACACTTCTGAAAACAACCCTTATAACTACCAGTTACGTGTAGCGTTAGATTGCTCCACAAAAATGCACTACATCCATGACATATCTCTTGTATCTCAAGTCAGAGGATAAATATCCATGATATACTTAATGACAAAGATCCATAAATTATCATCATGCGGGTGGGATAAGTCCTATACTCAATTCATTGAATATCATCTTAAATTAGTCATGCTACGCATCAATATACTTTCAAGTATATTCTAACTAATACTCAGATTTGTCTTAATTCAATATCATTCCCATGTTATTGATTGACAACGGACTATTTAGAATAACTTAAGTTATTCAAGGATTTAAACATGCAAATACAGGACACAATATTATAAATGAAATTAAACGTATACTGTACTTTAATTCATTATAAATAATAATTTTTTAACATCCTTTATCCAAATACTAAATAGATCAATGCATGATAATTCTCAGTTAATGAATTTTGCCACAAGTCATGCAACTCATACTTGTTGACAAGGCATAATTTCAACTAACTTTGATCTACAAGAATTTTGAGAATACTTATTTCAAAAATTCAAGAATTGAATTTCTTGTATGTGTTTACACATATCTTGATATTGTCATATCATTCCATAAGGTGCGTGATAACCTAAACCACCTTTATATGACAATCATCTTTCAAAACTTTTAAATTTTTAAAGTATTCTTCATTCTTTAATGTATAATGCAACTATGCTCTTAGTTGTGCATAACTAGTCAACATGGTCATTATCAAGGATACCATGATTTGAATTGAGTGTCATCTCAATTATACCAACATCATTGTGTACAACAATATGCTCTTTAAACATCCGTAAACTTCGAACAGTTATAGTGTAATGTTGGTGCCTACCAAACTCAAGTTTGTTGGCAATGACAATTATGAAATAATTGCCATATTTTCGTCCATAGAATCTAGGAGCATATCCAGACTGTGGAATGTGATTCTAAATCCAAACATATTCCTTTTAAAATATTTATTACACTAACAACTTTCAATGTTGTCAAATCATCTTGTAACCAAGCATGACACAACAATCTTATACACAACATGATGTACATGATGAATCTTCAAGTTAAACTTTAAGATCTCATTCATATTATATCTTGTTAAAGATATGTATTTATCATGTTTTATTAGACTCATTTATTTTACCGCATATGTTTATAAACATATATTCCAAGGTTGTATGTCTTATTTCCAAATCTTACAAACAAAGTTTTATTCCCAATTAAAACTTAATTTAGGTGGAATGTAGTTGCCCATACAACATATAAGATTTAAGAAAATAATACTCCCACTAGCTTTCAGGAATACTTATGAGCTATCTTATTTTAATTTTTTATTAAACATAAGAATCATCTCATAGATGCATGAATATATCCATTCATGGATTCTTGCAGTTTGTACATATTCAAAGATTATTTGAATTCATAAAACTACTTTGTATTACTTATCGTCCTCGCAAAAGTAATTCCACAACAAAGAGTTTTGATATTCATTATCAAAATTTCATATCAATGAAACTAAGTATGACAATTATAATTTTTATACTTTTATTTAATGTATCTAGAAAAGAATATTCAATCATAGTTAATTGCTTAAATATGATTAATATTATTATCACTAGACATGCATTAAATATGTGTACAATATTGTCCATATAATTTCTACATAAAGATTTAAACCACTAGGGTTTCCATCATTTGAAGAAAATCATCTTCATTTAGATAAACCAAGTATCTAAAATTGATTATATTTATGGACAACATCTCAACATTCATAGTATGATTGATTTACCACAATTCAACATTTGGTAAATTCATCATCATGATTAACAGGCTTACCATGATCCTGTAACTCATAATCCTCAGCATATTAAATATCTGAGATATCCTTACGGATCTATGAATGACAATTCCATCATTTTGAGGTCTATCATTTACATGTTTAGCCTCATCATGACATTTGCTAGTGCATTTTAGAAGATTATGTATTTTGTAATTCAATCTTTCAAGATCTAAACAAAACTCCCACTTGCCTTTAACAATTTAAAGATTACCTTTAAATAGTTTATCAAGTAGAGCAACAATACATTGTTCTCTTTTGGGATATTACAAAAAACATTGACAGTTCTTAACATTAGTTTGTTACAACTCACTCTATAAGTAGTTTAACAAATTCAGAACTTCATTTATAAGACTTAATGTGATTCATCACATTCCATAAACAAATGGTGTCTTATCAATCTTCTAGGTTGGAGTCTTATTGAGTATATTCAATCTATACTCAATCTTCTATCCTTGATAACATGTGGAAGAAACTATAGTTATCTTGAATCAAACATGCCAATAGATTTTGATTCTTCTAACTGAACATACCATAAAACTATGGTATTTCATTAGAATTAATATTGTAAGATAATCTAATAATATTTAAGATAACCATCTACTCTTTGGCTTACCTATTTACCAACAAAGTAAAACTTAATGGTACAATAGAATTACCAAGTCAATTGCATACATTATAACTCAAGTATTTTTGACCAAATCAAAAGACATATCACTTATAATCCCACTATACGTTATAAGTCATTGATCAACTCATTGACTTCATGCATATGTCTTAAAACATAGCAAGTTAACGTCTTACTTTATATTGTAAGTCTTGTATTAAAAGACTTCATGTTTGTGACTTTACAAAATCATAAACATTTGTAATTAAAGTAATTATGAACACCACCTCAGGTTTCAATTAATATTTCAAGTTAATATTTACTACATATATTTAAGTCATTCAACGAATACTTAAATTCAAAGTAGTATTAGATTACTTCATTTAATTATGTCATTCCATGAAAAATTCAACGTAAGATACTGCAGAATCATCCATGCTCGTTCTCACGACACATGGATATTTTACCTTGGGCTAAAATCTAGTTCACGTTCTCACGTAACATAAATTGTAACTACAAGTGTTTCTTAAATATTGAAAGACATAAATATTTAAAATAAAGTAGTCTTTGTTATCATCTTGACACATGTTCTTAATAGGGCAATCATACACATTTAAATGTATAATTCCTATTAGAACGTTACTCTCTTACCTTGCGGTCAGGAGAATCCATTTAAATCATATTTATATGTGTTGTACCTTGCACACAATAAAGATTCCTCCCACTTGTGCTTGGAACAACATCATGTAGCAGATAAACAACACGATACACGTTCGTTTATTCGATTAATATGATTTTTGTCATAGATATAACAAGTAGATGTAGAACTATATTGTTTAGAAACGCACATGACTTTCCTTAAAAACATAAGTGTCTACAATTGGAAAGTAATTATCTTTGAAGATAATCTGGGTTACTACACAGGAAATAAGGCTTGTAGCTCCCACTGAATTAGAAATCATTAAAACAACTTCTTATTCAGTAATGCAACACAAATGCTCCCACTGAATCTGACAACATTGTAAGTGTTGCATAACCAGTGAAAACAACTTGCTTGCTTTTTACTTTCCTACACCTTTGAAGAACCATACGTAATCATTACTAAGGTACTAAAAGGTGTATTCTACTCTGTGAATGATGGGTTATCCATCAATGTTATTAACTTGAAAAATTGGGTATGCAATTTCTTCCTTAACAGGTCTACCTTCCCCATACTGGTATGTAGCACCTTTAAAGGTTAAACTAAACCAACTAGATAAATTAAGCTAGTTTTCCTTTTACCAATTTTCGCGGTAATTTGTCTAGCTTCTAATTTTGTAACTCATATACATGTTTTCCAATTAACCAACATTCATGTTGTTACAAAGGATTCATTCACCAAATGAGGGTAATGAAATCTTTATGGAAAATAATATGTGCAATTCATTGCTATGAGTTACATTAGAATTTAGACAATTCAAATGTTCCTATTATACCTTTCTCATTCATGAAAAGGAATAGGATTGAGTCTCATGCTTCTCCCATGGAAAAGAGACTTCGTTTGTCTTTTCGGTAAATTATTCTCGATCAAACATTTGTTTGAAAGCTAGAATGGATCAATTTACTAATCAAAGACTAAACCATGTTTACGGTTAAATGTTGCATTTATACACTCAAAAGAATTACAAAATTCAATTTTTAGTATTTTCGATAATTAACCTTTTCAAGAAAATTAATTACCCATGGTTCATAAGCATATAACCATTTAATTTTCACTGAAAACTAGGATCCAAATTGTCATAATTTCATCACGTCAGTTGATCTGCTAGTGATGAACCTTATACAAAATGGTAGAGTTTTTGCTCAATTGCCAATATCAATTGCAATTCCTAGATTTATGGGATTTACATATAGCCAATTTCAATCGCCATGTAAACATGTTTTATCCCATCTTATGCCTTGAGTTGTCAGTTCTCACTACAAAGCTCAATTAAGTTGTCCAACTTAAGAAACTGCAAAATCGTCCATGCCCGTTCTCACGACACGTGGACATTTTACCCTTTGATTAAGATCTAAGTCACGTTCTCACGCAAATAGAAAGTAATCTTAGGTGTTTCTGTTTCGTTGGATGGCATATAACTTAAATTAAAGGGTAATAGTTTTTTATGTCAAATCAAATATGTACAAAGATGTCATGCATTCATCTTCGTAACACTGGTTTTATTAAAACATTTATATCTTGTTTTAATGTTTAAGTTTTTCATCATCAAACTTTAATTGAGGTATTGGTTTCACCAATCAAGGAATTTAGTGTTAATTATCATCCATTATACCGTACTTTTGCATAAGTGTAAACACTTAGTGTTTCGGATAATTACCACCGAAGTGGCGCATGGAATTAACACTAATTCGCCCTTAAGATGAGCTTGCACATATTATGGCTTACTAAGTAGCTCCATTCAAACTTACAGAGGGCAGAGGACCAGGTAAGCGCAAAAGCATAACCTTAGACATCCTTTCAGTGTGACTGTGCGCACTTCTTTAATAACCCATTTATAGTTCATTCTAATGGGTGAGCCGTTCAGACCATTTGTACCAAAGTCACCAATCAATTAAACGATTATGATTACTATGCTTAAAAACACATGTTTCACCATTGTTTATGTCAGTTTATTTTTCTTGTAAAAATACCCTTGTTACATATAACAAACAAGCAAGTATTTGTAAAAATAAACAAATAAACAATAAATGCATAACAAATAAAAGTCATGCATATCAAATAGCCACATGCAAACGTTTTTGATAAATCCTATTAAATTAATAATGATTGAGGTTTTCCCCAATTTTAGATCTATCATAATTTAGTGTATATCACTTAAACAAGAAAGACATACAATAAAAGCAGATCCATGATAAAACATGCAGATAATTATCACGGACATAAAATTACACTTAACAATTAATGCAATTATAACAGAGTTACGCAATACACATAAAATTGCATGCATCTTAGGGTTTCTAATCCAATTAAAAATTTAGTTTACAAAACCCTAATTAGGGCACAAAAAAAGCCCCCCCCCCCCCCCCCCAAAAAAAAAATTAGGGTTTAGGTATTGCAAACCCTAGATCTACGCATACAAATAATAACACAACATGTTTATTTTAATTATGTGTTTCAGTAATTAATTACTTGTTATACAAGGCTCGTGATGCCACTGTTGAGTTTATGATATATAAAATACAATAAAACATAAAGACATCAAGAGTACACAGCAGAAGACTTAAAGATCATAACAAATAAATAATTAACTGAAAGTATGCGTAACGTACCTCTTGCGAATGTCAAATCCTTTGAGCAAAACAAAGAAGTGGTTTGAAGAGTTGTCCCTTACCGTTCTACAACTCAAACCAATATGGTGTAAGAATAGTGTCTTACTCCCACGTTCTTGTACACACGAATTAACCAACGAATCAAGCGATTGCTAGATCTAACACAAGTCCTCGTTTAAGAAAAACAAAACCAAACTCCCTTACAAGGGGTGTTCGGCCGAAAATGGGACAAGAGAGAGGAGAGGAGAGATCTAGGGTTAATTCAATGCACAAGTGTATGAAACCCTAGAACCTAACCCTCTTTATATAGTAGATGGAATACTTTGGGAACAAGTTAGGGATTGGGTTGAAACCCATTACCCTTGGCCGGCCATAGGAGAAGCCCAAGGGAAAACCCAAACTTTTCATTTCAAGTTTTTCCAATACTAGTCCTTCTCTTTTCATTTTAACAGCCGTTAGTCATTTTTCCGTTAAATACATAACGGTCGTTAACCGGACTTAATGTGCAATAATTAATCGTAAACATAAACATTAATTATTAACTTTAATTCTCATTCGCTAATGTGTGCAATCCCGTGGTCACGAGTTCGAATCCGGACATTCACATGTTTGTAAATATATACATTTCCAACATATCGTGTGTGCCCCAATCGGCTCATACACTATTAGTCGTTTTGTCGTGTTTGAAAACTCCCACAAACCAACAATTGGATCTTAAATTCCCACAAATCATGGCAAACTTTTATATGACGCATAAAGAAACAACAGTTTAAAATGGCTTCGTAACATGCAAAACCGAATATATAAGAAGAATACAAGTCATAAATATGAAGTAAAACATGAAAGGTTCTATGAATGCTTGTTTATTGTATCTCGTTGTTTTCTTTTGTTTGTTTCGTTTCTGTCAGTTTCGAGTTTTCATTTTCTTACTCATTTAAGTGTCATCTAAAAGTTAAGAAGAGAACATAACAAGACATACCCAACAAAACTAGTTTCTTGTCTGTCAGTTTCGAGTTTTCACTTTCTGTTTTTTTTCACTCAATTCTATTTTCTTTACAACAGGGGATCGTAAATTACCACAAATTATAACAAACTTTTATATGACGCCTAAAGAAACAACAATTTAAAATGGTCGTAACATGGAAAACCGAATATGTAATAACAATTCAAGTCATTAAAACATGAAAGGTTCTATAAAAACTTGTTTATTGTGTATCTCCTTGTTTTCTTTTTGTTTTGTTTCTTTTCTATTTTTTTTTACTCAAATTTTTTTCTTCATGACATGGGGGTCATAATTTATCACAACTAATGAAAGTATAAGAATCTTGTTGTTAACTTGTTATATACGGAGTATTTGATTAACATGTAAAGACATATATTCAAAAAAAAAAAATAATAATAATAAATAAATAAAAAAAAAAACCTTGATGAGCATGAATTGTTAATTTATTTCAACTATTTATCCCACATAGATAGAAATTGAAAGCAATGAACTCTATATAAGTTAAAGTTCATAAAGCTAAAAGAAGGATAGTTGGTTTTTTTTTTCCTGTTTTTTTCTTCATCGCATGGGTTCATAAATTACGTTCTATTTCTTTTCACTTAAGCTAATAAGGAGGGCAAAAACAAAGACCTAACAAAACAAGTTTGTATGTTTCTTTAGTGTCAATAGCTTATCACATCCCACATAGATAGAAAGTAAAAGTTATGAACTCTTTATAACTTCAAGTGTTATTCATTGATTAATCAACTTAATGCATATTGTAACAAAAACTTACTTCTTACAAGGTGTATTTAGATTTGATTTTTTTTTTTTCTATTCTTTTCACTTAACTCATATTTCATAACATTTTTCTTTTTTCTATTCTTTTCAATTAATTCTTTTTTCATAATTTCTTTTTCCTTTTCACTTAACTCGTTTTTCATAACATGAGGTCCTAAATTACTAGAAACTATAACAAAACTTAAATCGATACATTACAAATAAAACTTTACAATGGTCGTAACCTTTAAAACCGAGTACAAAACAAGATTGCAAGTGGTAAATATGAAGTGTGGATTTAAAGCCCAAAAACATTAAGCACAAAAAATGAGCCTAGTATTCTCACAAACAAGTGTACAGTAACAATTGTGCTTATTTCTTTCTTAATTATGTGTTCAAATGGTCTAAGCCTAAAAAACCCAAGACACAAAGAAAAAAGAAGACGACCGTCTTATAATAGTTTAACGTACTAAACCAAACGAGAACCGGACGTTTTAACTTTAAGCCCAAAAACATGAAACAAATAACACATGCTCTGCCGGTCTCGAAAGTGTTCCTTCTACTTTTGTTGGACTCTTTCGTAGCCACAATTATGGAAAAGGATAGTATACAAAACATTAGTAATGTCTTACTAAACTTGAACTTGTACTAGGGCGTGACATGCATCCATCATACATTACTTTTTAGGGGAATATAAGTGACGTCCACAACTCAAATACTTACTTTTGTGGCGTCGTATGAGTTATTCTTTTTAACCAAATTAGTATCTAATATTCTTAACTTACCAGTAATTATCTTCATTTACAGATAACAATTAGCACCAAATATAAAAATGACAATTTGGCATACCTGCTAATCTGCTATATTTGGTTACATAAATGGAGGCCTTTGTAGACATAAGAAAGATGACCCGAACATATGTAATTTTCTCTTTTTCTTAGGTTATCTATTTTCGACTCGACATTGTGAGCCGACTAATCCCAAAGTGACTACCCTTTTGAATAGCCCGGAGTCAACGTAGTGAACCTCTGTGGCCACAAAGGAATTAAATTTCTCCCCGTTTGATTCCAACCCTTGACCTCCTCTTTGGAAGACTATTATTATTACCGTTGAGTCACCCCTTATGATTTATGTAATTTTCTCTATTTAGACTCTGACAATAAAATAAAAACAGATCTGGATTATTCTTTGGTATCTTGTTTTCAG
Organism: Chrysanthemum seticuspe; assembly: GCA_019973895.1. Classification (NCBI taxonomy): domain Eukaryota; kingdom Viridiplantae; phylum Streptophyta; class Magnoliopsida; order Asterales; family Asteraceae; genus Chrysanthemum; species Chrysanthemum seticuspe. The sequence goes on from BPTQ01000005.1 coordinate 25,638,670, forward strand.
TTTGCACAGAGAAACTTCTTGCATAGTTTTGTCAAACATTGAGGTTTTTTAGCAGGTACGAAAACGTAGAATTTAAAACTTCGTTACAAAAATCGACTCCCATTTTTTCTTGTATTACGTTTATCAATATACTATGATGGGCATGGATTTTAAGCTTTTCAGTTAAGGTTACATGGTCTACAATCCACTTGTGATCCTATTAATAACATGATTTGCTAACTTATTTTAATAGTTTGTCCCACATAGACGGAGAGTAAATAAATGAACTCTTTATAAGTGTAAGGGTCATTCTCAAAGCAGAACTGATGAGCTCATTTAGTAAAATCTGAATCTTGTTAGTTAGGTGAGTTTGATTTGTTTTTTTTTCTTCTTTTTTCTTTTTATATCTAATTTCTTTTCACTCGACTACTTTTTCACTACGATACCCTCAAAGCTTATACTATTAGGAAAAAAAAGGTCACTCCCAACAGTTTTTTGTTATTCAAGTCATTTTACTTGCATTTAATTAAAAAAAAGATCATTTAACTTGATAAAAGGATGTATCCACCTCATTAAGATTATCCATTAACGTTTACAACTCCACATAATTTATTTTTCTGTCAATTGTTTGTTGGGTCGATAAGTGAACATTTAAAAAAATTCCTCACTATTAGATGAATTTCACCATACTTTTAAATAAGATTAGTGATAAACAATAATCAGATCAAATCTAAATTGTTCATTTGTATATGGTTTTGAAAATATGCATAAAAATGTTTCATACACGGTTTTGTCAAACATTGAGTTTTCATACAGGTACGGAAATGTAAAACATAAACCAACATCCTTATCAAAACCGACTTCCATTTTTGCTTGTTCTATGTTTACTGGCATATAACGAAACGTTAGCCTTTTCAATTAAGGTTATATGGTTTCAATCTACCTGTGATCTTATTTTTCTTTGATATTCAACATGACATGTTAATTTATTTCAAATGCTTTTGTCCCACATTGTTAGAAAGTTAAAGTAGTGAGCATATTAAAACCTTGAGTATCACAAGTTTAACTTGAATGGGAATTACGCTACAAAACTTGTTTGTCCTGTCATTTATTGTTTAAATTTTTATGTTTATTTTTTCCAATTAACTTTATTCTCTTACGAAGTATTTCTTTTCATTTAACTCTTTTTTAGTAACATGTAAAACCAAGTATATAATAAGAACACGAGTCGTGAATATGAAATCCTTGTAACTTCAAGTGTCATTCATAAAGCAAAAGTGAGAAAAGTACAGTAATAACAAAAACTTGTTTCTTTTCTCTTATTTGGTTCCACTCTTTTTTCTATTTCTTCATAATAAAAGGTCATAAATTACCTTCTATTTCTTTTCTTTTATTTTATTTTTTCATAAAATCAGGTCATAAGAAACTTTCCTACATAGTTTTGTCAAACATTAAGTTTCTTAAACAAATATGAAATGTAAAATATAAACAACATCATTCACCAAAATCAACTCCCAATTTTTATTGGTTTTATTTACCAATATACTATGAAAGGCAGGGGTTAAGTTTCAAGCTTTATAATTAAGGTTACATGGTTTTATTTTACTTAGTGATGAGTGGTTCTTTTACTACTTTAACACCTTGTCCCACATCGCTCGAAACTAAATATAATGAATTCTTTATAATCTCAAGTGCTATTCATTTATTAAAATCTTGGGACATGTGTACAACAAAAACTTCTTTGTTGTGCATTTCATTCCTTGGTATTTTTTACACTTCAACTCTCCGCAACATTCGGTTTCACTTAACTAGGATACATGTTGCTAGTACTATTTTCTAAACAACAAAGCTATCTAAACAACAAAGCTATTCATTTATTAAAATCTTGGGACATGTGTACAACAAAAACTTCTTTGTTGTGCATTTCATTCCTTCGGTTTCACTTAACTAGGATACATGTTGCTAGTACTATTTTCTAAACAACAAAGCTATCTAAACAACAAAGCTATTCATTTATTAAAATCTTGGGACATGTGTACAACAAAAACTTCTTTGTTGTGCATTTCATTCCTTGGTATTTTTTACACTTCAACTCTCCGCAACATTCGGTTTCACTTAACTAGGATACATGTTGCTAGTACTATTTTCTAAACAACAAAGCTATTTAATTGTTATTTTCTACGAGACTTTATTACTATATATACTAAAACACAGGACCAAACTTTTGCAATTCACGCATTTAATGCAAAGTTTGTCAAATTGGCGGAAACAGCCCCTGAGGTTTAAGTGTCGTTGCAAAGTAAGTCCTTTAACATTAATAATCTTTTGCAACTTGGCAAAAACAACCCCTGAGGTTTAAGTGTCGTTGCAAAGTAGGTCCTTTAAGCAATCCCGCTGCATCGCGCGGGTTTTCCAACACTCGTTAATTGCTATTTTAAAGGCATGTATAGAATGTAAAAGCAATGAACTGTTAATTTATTTCAAAGTTTATCCCACATGGATAGAATGTAAAAGCAATGAACTGTTTATAACCTCATTTATCATTCATGCATTCAAGTTTAAGTTAAAGACCTTGCAATAAAACTTATTGCATTGTCTTTGTTTCTGCTCTTCTTTATTCCTTATAACATCGACCATTTTAAACTGTTAATTTACATGGTATCAATTTAAGTTTTTGTTATAATTTATGGTATCAAACTCTTATATAACTGGAACACAAGACGTAGATATAAAGTGTGGATTTCAAGCCCAAAAACATTAAGCACAATAAATGAACCTATTATTCTAATAAGCAAATATACTTGAACAACTGTGCTAATGTACTTTCTTTTTCATGGGCTCGGATAATTTAAGCCTAAAAGTTCGAGACACTATTAAATAATTCAACATGTCAAAACCAAACAAAAACCGAGTGAGCATTTTAACTTTATACCCAAAAACATGATACACATGAAGCACAGATGACAAAATTCATTTACCAGCAATAGCCGAATGTCTTTACGATACAATATGCTTAAAACGACATAAAAAATTGTTTAATTTTTATTTTCTACCAGGTTTGTGTTGTATTGTAGTTAAAAGGTGGTGTTTTCATGCCTTTTTCTTCTACATACATTACCATTTTTAGACCAATCAGTACCTAGTGTATGTCACTTTTATTGACTTAGATTCTTTGGAAATCTTTCTCGCATCCATTTGATATTCCACAAATCACAGTCGAAAACTGCAGTGGAAGGTGTTAACGGGTTTGGAACTATGTGATTGACATGGTTTTGTGGGAAGTCAAACTTGGGTTCAAGGTATTTTCTATCACACATTAAGGATACCATTAATGATGATCGGGTCAGGCTGGAAGTTTATGTTGACCATAATGAAGTCAACTTATTTGCATCATCTTGACACCTGGAACAAGTTTCCGAGTATGTAAATTGAGTATGGACTGTGATGGAAAATGGCTACTAAATGAATGTTCGGAGAAGTGTTTGTTTCCTGGCAGACATGTCTCCCCACCTATAACTCTTTTTGGTGTGAGCAATGATAGAGAAGACTAACTTATATGCCTAATAATATGACTAATCCATTTAAAGATTGACACATGTAATAGCCATTTTATCTCTCTTCATCTCAACCTTTCAATTTGGCATGTGTTCCAATCATATTGTTAGGCATAAGTTTAAGCACAAGTTTTAGGCATGACAATCATTTTCCTTTTGGTGTTGGTGCTGATATAAAGCATTTGGAACTCGAGAGAAGTTTCTACCCATTGATATATTTCATCATGGTCCAAATGATGTTGACGAAAAAGAGTGTTTGTCTGTTTTGGAGAAACACACATCTAACAACATTTGTGCAGTCCATAGGCTCGACGGAATTTATCAAGATAATGAAAAATGCGGCCGGGTAACATTTCTTACCCCGGAAAAAGCTAAAAAGTCTGATTAGTTTTGGGGTTTCTTTCGAATGTGACAAACGAGGGAAACTTTATAAACTGAAGAGCAAGCATGAAGTTTATAGACTGAGCTTTTTGTCGCTCTTGAAGAAGCGCTTTGAGAGATGTAGTTTTGATGGAGGTATGCATTTGAAGGCAGCTAAAATAATGGTAGAGCCAAGAAAACCAGTAGACCAGCTCATGAATGAAAGGATCTTAATTGCTTAAGATCAAGGAAAAGGAATAATGTTTTATAAACCCAAAACTGGCTTTTTTAATATCAAACATGAATTTATGATAGCGTTGCAATTTATGGGATCATTTGAGATGGTGCAACAAAATCAACACCCATTTTTTCTTGTTTTATGTTTACCAATGTATGACAAAGGGCAGGGTTCCAAGCTTTTCAATTAATTTGTTTTTAATTTCAATAGCTTGTCCCACATAGATAGAAAGTAAAAGTAATGAAATCTTTATAACTTGAAGTGTAATTCTAATCTTATATTTGATATGGTATGTTTCTGACAAAAATTTGATTGTCTGGGCTTATCTTGTCTGATTTTTTTTTATAGTTTCTTTCATTTAGTTCTTTTTCATAACATGGGGTCATAAATTACCGCAAATTGTTACAGAACTTATATTCATACATTGTAAAATAACAGTTTAAAATGGTTGGTAACTAGAGCACAACTCATAAATACATCTACATCTTAGATCAAACACAATGGTAACTTGAGTTATAAAATAACACCGTCCACGTCAGCGTCACATCAGCTTTAACATTTCATCTTAACATCCCCAAAAAACACCCACAACAATAACATTCCCAAGTTAAACTTTAACACTCCAACAATTTACAAAATCAACCCCTCATTTAGGGGCATAAATGAAAAAAGAAACGGAAATAATAATAATAATAATAATAATAACGGGCGTTGGTGTGTTAACACCAGCCCTTTAACACCCGAATAACACCGACCCTCCAATAGTAACACCGAATAACGCCCAAATAATATCGAATAACGCCGAGATTGGCGTTATTGTTACAATCATTATTTTACATGGTATAAATTTAAGTTTTATTATAATTTGTGGTATCAAATCATTATTTTACATGATATCAATTTAAGTTTTATTACAATTTAAGTCTTATTATAATTTGTGGTATCAAACTGTTAGATAAAAAAAAATACAAGTCATACATATGAAGTGTGGATTACAAGCCCAAAAACATTAAGCACAAAAAACAAACATATTATTCTGATATGGAAGTGTAGACGAACAATTGTGCTTACGCACTTTCTATCTTCATGAGCTCAAATGATCCAAGCCTAAAACACGAGACACAAAGAAGACAAAATGAACATCTTAATAATTCACAATAGTAAAACCAAACCAAACCAAAACCGGACATTTATTTTGCCAAAAAAATGAAGCACAAAACCATGATACAAATGAAGCAAAAAAGACCATTTAGAAATCAAACTGAACGTTTTAAAGATGCAATATGCTAAAAAGGGTCAAAATTTGTTTAGTTTTGGTTTCGTATCTTGCGAGTCCGTAGCAGGTATATTGCCGCTTGAATGATTATGGCGATATTTATTGCCTTAACATATGCTTTCGAGTATTATGTGTTCGAATCGAGTTATGATGTCAATCAACCCATATGGTAACAATTGAAAACACCTAGCCGTTCTCGAAAAACTTCATAGATTTCTACACACATTTTACCCGGAGAGGTTAGATCTTAACTTAGTATAGCGTTTATATTTCATACAACATTAATACTGTACATGGATTGACTAAAAGTGTTTTTAAGCATACAACATTACCAAGTGATTTTAAATACTTACAAAGTTTTCGGTGAATTTATTGGTATCTTTGTATTACATTATTCGATTAAACAAAAATAAAATTATAGATCAAACATTGCTTATTTCTAGATAGATTTGAGTTGGTGATTGATGCATATGGCGTCGGGATAGTCGTAGCCGTTGGGATACTACGGATGATTATGTTGGCTTTCTAACATGGGGATAATATAGCATATCAAATGAGATTTTTAAAAGAAAGTTAGATCCAGTGGGATTCAATTGCCATACTAAGTTGGTATTTTAGGCATGCTTATTGACAACAATCTTAATCTACAAGTTCATTCTAGGTAAACTTATTTACAACAATCTCAATCTACAAGTTCTATAGTGACAACAAGCATATGTAAATATTGGTTGGAGGTCTTTGTAGGAGGAGGAAAAAAAAAAAAAAAAAAACTTGAAATTACTTGAAATGTTGATCTTTTTTAATGTTTGCAATTCTCAAACCATACTAACGCTATCTAAATAGGTACATTACAACCAGATATTTATATTTGATAGCATGTACGTGCACCATTAATGATGACATGGCACCCATGCCACATACGAAACCCCATAAAAAGCCAACACAAAAGCTCGGATTTTATTGTGAATAGAAGAATCATGATCCAAACACATATAAAACATAAAACAACATCCTTACCAAAATCGCCCCCATCTATTTTTTTTTTATGTTACCAATCTTTTATATAATAAAAGAATTACATCATTTCGAAGTGTTTTTAGAAAACCCTTCTCATTGAAGAAAAAATTGGGCCAATAGGAGAGCTCAATTTCGCCACGAAAGCAAAATCATGTGATGTGATTGGTTAATAAAAGTCAAAATTAAATTGATTTCGTTCAAACTTTAATAAATTTGGTAGAGAAATTTGGTTGATAAAAAAAATAAATAAAAATATAGGTGTCAAATTTATGGAAACAAAAACTTAAAAAAAGATGAGGTAATTAATAAAACTTTAGTGGTTGATTTTTTTTAAAATTATATAGAGTTAAGTGTAATATTATAAACCTCTATATTTTTTAATAACTTTGGATTATAAACAAATACCCCCTTATACTTTATACCCTTTAAACTTTATATTTTAAAAAATACAATGTATATGTTGTTTTAAAATAACAACATATAAATTTACATAAGATTATAAGTATCAATTTTTTTTACTATATACGTTCAATAATGACTCATTTATTTCATTTTTATAATAACCTACATGGACATGAGTTTATATTTTAAATACGGCAAATTAATGAAAACGGGAATATAACTATCAAATTGTAAGCACGGTTTACTTTAGTATGAAAATAAATATACGCGATTGTACTTATAACAATGATTCATGTAATTCTTATTTATTTATATAAGGCTATATAGAAAAACATTTTTATAAAACATCAACATAATATCAACGCTCTTTATAAAATAAGTATAGTTTAACTTTATCAACACTTATTATGTGCTATTAAACTTGCATCTGTGTACAACATAATATCAATAGTGAAATTTAAATAACGATATCAACATATTTGTCAGCTAAATAAAATTAAATCTTGAGTTACCTAACAGAAATTTTTATGTGTAAACTTCGTGCGTGCACGAAACTTATAACTATGTAATTATATGCAATTACCTTTAAAGACACAATATTCAATATTAATACATAATAATTTTTTTGTCAAAACCCTGTGCGTGCACATGTATTATAACTAGTATATATGATGAAGGTTAGGCGTTTCAAGCTTTTCAATTAAGGTTATGCGGTTTTCAATCTACATGTGATTTTATGTTTCTCATCAATGTCTAACATGATTTGTTAATTTATCAATGTCTAACATGTCGGCAATGGATTTATTTGGCAACGAACAAAACTTGTTTGTTGTGATAATTCTTGCTTCCATTTTTATATTTTTTTTTACTTTTTCATTAATCTTTCTTAGTAACTTGTAACTAAAACCGAATACATAACAAGACGAGTCGTAAATATGAATAGCGGATTACAAGCCTAAAAACATTAAGCACAAAAAACAAACCTTGCGCTTGTGTAGTTTGTTTACGAATTGGCTCAAAATGGCTTAAGCCTAAAAACCCGAGACTCAGAGAAAATACAACGAACTTCTTAAAAATTCAATATGCAAAAAAGATGAAACACAAAACCATGTAGATGCGAAATCCAAATGTTTTAACTTTGTGCCCAAAAACATGATACACATGCCGCACAAAACCATTAAAAAACCAAAACCGAACGTGTTAACTATCCAACGTGCTAAAAAAAATTAAAATTTGTTAAGTTTTGGTTCCGTTCACTACAATACAAGTTGCTAATACTATTTCTAAAATGATCGATTTATTTTGATTGTTATTTCCTACCGTATTTTTCTGCTATTTTAGTTAAAAGGTAGTGATTTGGTGCATTTTATGTAGGGAAACGGTTACACTTTTATAAATAAAATCTAAATTACAATAAATAAAATTCACAGTAAATAAATAACAGAAAATTAAATATAAACAGAATGTAAACAGATAAACGATAATTAAATAAGATAGTAAAATAGTCAAAAGACTTACTTGATCACCAAATAAAGATCAACAAAGAAGTACTAAAAGCCGAGGCACGTGTTTGACACGCTTCCCTTAAAACAGATTCGCCGTCTGTTTCCCAGGGTACAACAACCAAAATAGTAAGTTGTACTGTCGGACTTAACAAAACTGCCAGGAATTTCATCTTAAGAGATGCGTATTCCATATGTTGGAAATCAATAATAACTATTGATTTGATGTGTGAAAAACTTGTGGAATTATGGCCTCTATTTATACACAATAGACTCCCTCTAAGTTTACTCATCCCACCGATGTGGGATTGAAAATAAACTATTTTTCCTCTTTAGGCATGGTACCGAATGCCTAACTTTGAGACCCGATATCTCATCCACATCAACTCTATTTTGGACACATAAAGGCTTATTGCGAAGCTCTCTTCGAGGAGAACGCGAACCTACAAACTATTACTCATATATGTGACACATACATATAGATAATTGTGTCCAAAGTTGGTCAAAAGTCACTTTTGCCAACCAATTTTCCAACAATCCCCCACATGAATGGAGATCGGTCGTAATACACAAAATTTACGATGAAATTCCAATAGTTGAATCTTGCAAAGGATAGGTAGGTGTGACCCTTTGAACCTTCCCTTGTGAAATGCACTTAGCCTCCTAGCTGTCAGTAGACGCGATGTCTTTGAACTGAGCTGCTGTTTATGTAGACGACAATACATTTCACACAAGACTCTCCCTAACATTGTTAAGCCCTCATAGTCATGTTCATTATGGTCCTGAACATTTGCCTGGTTCTGCAAGAGCTCTTAGGATTTGCGCCCCCCACAATTCCATTTAAAGCGACCCCACTTCTCTCTCACATAGGTGATTTCATCTTGAATCATTAAAAACATATGTTTTGTGATTTCATCTTGAACCATTAAAAACATATGTTTTGTGATTTCATCTTGAACCATTATGCTTTGTGATTTCATCTTGAATCATTAAAGCCATATGTTTAACCTCTCAACAAGTCACAATTGTTATAGGAATGGACTAGGAAGTTACAATGTTAAGTAACTCTCCCATATTGACGTGACTTCCCCCACATTTATATGATTAGGTTGTCCTATTGAACCCAAATCTTGGGATCTCCAGTCAACTGGGTTAGGTTTTCCTTCATATAAACTCATTCCTTTAAGGGCTTTAGTCCCATTCCTTTAGACGACTTACTAACTAACTCTCTGCTTAAGCCTTTCGTAAGCGGATCCGCGATGTTATCTATTGACTTTACGTAGTCAATCGTGATAACTCTAGTTGAGAGTAGTTGTCGCACCAATCAACGTCTATGATGGATATGTCTTGACTTACCGTTTTACATTGTGATATGAGCTCTGTTAATTTCCAATTGACTATCACACTTTATATAGATGGTCGTTACCGGTCTACGCCATCTTGGTATGTCCTCTACGAATTAACGCAGATATCCGCATATTCTATAAATTTATCTCAAATGATAAATTTAAATTCCATCATAGATTTAGCTATAAAAGTCTGTTTGAAATACTTTCAAGATTTCCAAGACACAGCTTCCCACGTAGAGTCAATACATCCGCTCTAGTGGATCTAGATTCTTTTATGTAAGAATCCATATTTGCATTACTCTATCATTAGATAGCAGTTGGATATCTTCCAAAATGCAATATCGTAAATATCATAGTACTTGTGTAATACTATTCAAATGGTCATCACTTGAATTACTGGTATATTTACTTAACTTGATTATAACTTCTAAATCAAGTCTTACATACGTCATTAGACACATAAGACGCCCAATATTCTCTGAGTATTCAAAATAGGCAACACCTCTACCTCTATTATTAATAGATTTAAAAGATGTCATTGGAGTTCTAGCTAGGCCGGAATCCCCCACATTGAACCTCTCAAGAATATTGTCCTTATAGTGTTTTTGAATTCAAAACAAATCCATTTGGTTTCATATGATCTTAGTTCCAAGAACCATATCGAGCAGCCAATGTAGTTCATGTCAAATCTTGACTCCAACATTTCATTAGTGGATTTGATCATCTTGTTATCACTTTCAGTGATAAGTATACCATCTATGTATAGACACATGATTACATATATACCAACAATTATTTCTTTCCACAAACATCCGTTATTTTAAAATCCACGTTCTAACATGACGTGAGAAAAAAATTGATGTCATTGTTTGGGAGCTTGCTTTAAGCCATATAATGACTTAACAAGCCTACAAACTTTGTTCTCTTGTCCAGGAGCCATGAAACCCTCGGGTTGGTTCATGTAGATTTCTTCTTCTAAATCTCTGTTTAGAAATGCCGTTTTCACATCCATTTGGTGAACTTCCAAATTTCTTAAAGCGGCAATAGCAAGTATCATCCTAATCGAGGTTATTCGAATATGTATCAAAGTAATCAAGACCTTCTCGTTGTCTAAATCCTTTGATTACTAATCTTGCATTATACTTGTCAATGGTGCCATCGGCTTTCATCTTCTTCTTGAAGATCCATTTATAGCCTAGTGGTTTACAACCAGGAGGTAAATCCACGAGCTCCCAAGTATGATTTTGTAAAATAGAATCTATTTCACTTTTAATGGCTTCTTTCCATTGAGGCCCTTCTGAGGAAGTAACCGCCTCTCGGTATGAAGTAGGTTCGTTTTCAACCATAAAAGAAACAAAATCGGGTCTAAGCGATTTCTCGGTTCTTGCCCTTTTGCTTCTTCTAGGTTCAACCTCTTCTTCCTCAGTTTGATCTTGTCTCTCATCTTGGAGATCATTATCAACTCCTTTGCTGTCTTTTATCACGAACAACATTCTCATCTTGATGTCTCTCATCATGAAGGACTTCATCATTTAGTTGCCTCTCATCATGGACAACTTTACCGACAAGCCTAGATGAACATCCATTCTCCTCTAATAATCAAGGAAACACGACTACTGTTATGAGCATATTCAAACTTATGCAAACCACAGTTTTAGGTCCAATATTTTGAACCTTGGGAGTCAGTACAGATAGACACCCCCCACATTCGTAAGTACTTATAGGATGGTTTTCTTCCCATCCATAGTTCATAAAAACTATCTTCTTTTCCTTACAGGGGATCTTATCTAAAAGATAAGTAGCCAATAAAACCGCTAACATTTAATGAAGGGCATAACCCGTACCGACCAAAATTTAGTTGAATGTTAACTCAATGTTACTTGATAAAAATAAAGCCAAATTTATTAAGCAACCATCCAGACACAAGATTCCTACGAATCTCTGGCACATACAACGTGTTGGTTCACTTAAGCTCTTTTCCACATGTGAATTTCAACATCACATTTCTTTTCCCTTGCTATTAGCAGTTATAGAGTTGCCCATAAATTGCATCTCTCATTTTCTGCTACTTTGAAAGAGTTAACCAAACTCTTATCATCATACTCATGACATGATGCCCAAGTGTTAATCAACATTTTCTAATGTCGGATCCCGCCTTGGCAACAATTTTCATTTCATTCAGGCCATTTAACCCATAGTTATGGCACATAAAATCTGAATGCTTTAAAGCATCTACCGTACACATAACTCGAGTATCGGTCTCCCTTTCAACAAGTTCGGGAGCAAATCCTTTAGATGTCACTCATGACATTCTGAACATTCTGTTAATACGAGATTCCGTTATTAGTGTAACACTAAATTTGGAATAATTAACAACTTGCTATATTACAAAGTGTTTCTTAACAAACACGATAACATCAAATTTTGTTTAAAACACTACTGTTTTGTAAGATCCATTATACAAAACCGCTTTTAAACAAGTCTTTCGATTAAACAATTAAACAATATCGCATATTACATAATGTTTTTAAACAAAAACAAATTTGTTATATGATTTTGTCAATCTTCTTTAACAATATCTTAATAGATCTACTATCAAATGCATAAATTTTCAAGAACTATATGTAGTTTATAATTAAACTCAACCTGGTTTAAATAAGCTAAACAAGTCATAGAAACTTTTCCACAAAATATGATAACAGCTTGTATATTATCAGATTTTGTTACAAACAAACTCATCTTGGTTTCAATAAACACGTTATAGTAATCTAATAAAATAACAACTAGTATTTTATGAGATTTGTTTCAAAGAAACTCCACATGGTTTCAATGAATCGGATTTCATCATGATTTTTAACCATGTTAGTAACTGGCGCACCAATTACATTCGCAAGATTCACTAGGGTCACAAATTATGTTACCATCAGTTAACTTGTGAATATTTAAACACAAAAACAGTTAAAACTGTTAAAACAATATGGTATCTAATAAACTCAACATGGTTTATTAAACTTGTACCAAATATGATTCCGAGAAACACAAGCTTGGTTTCAATATCCATATTTAAACAATAACATATGCAATAAACAAACTAAATAAATCAGTTTGAAAAGAAACTCATCATGGTTTCAATATAAACTGTTTTAAAAATCATTTATAAATCTGTTATACCAAATCTGTTAATTAAAATTCTGTTTAGTTATAAAACTGATTTTCAAAGAAACTCAATCTTGGTTTCAGCAGAAAAACAGTTTGTATAAAATCTGTTAATTATATAAATCAGATTTTAATAAAAAGTGTTTTAATTCTGTTACATAGAATCTGTTTTAAGACTGTAGGGAAACGGTTACACTTTTATAAATAAAATCTAAATTACAATAAATAAAATTAACAGTAAATAAATAACAGAAAATTAAATATAAACAGAATGTAAACAGATAAAAGATAATTAAATAAGATAATAAAATAGTCAAAAGACTTACTTGATCACCAAATAAAGATCAACAAAGAAGTACTAAAAGCCGAGGCACGTGTTTGACACGCTTCCCTTAAAACAGATTCGCCGTCTGTTTCCCAGGGTACAACAGCCAAAACAGTAAGTTGTACAGTCGGACTTAACAAACCTGCCAAGAATTTCATCTTAAGAGATGCGTATTCCATATGTTGGAAATCAATAATAACTATTGATTTGATGTGTGAAAAACTTGTGGAATTATGACCTCTATTTATACACAATAGACTCCCTCTAAGTTTACTCATCCCACCGATGTGGGATTGAAAATAAACTATTTTTCCTCTTTAGGCATGGTACCGAATGCCTAACTTTGAGACCCGATATCTCATTCACATCAACTCTATTTTGGACACATAAAGGCTTATTGCGAAGCTCTCTTCGAGGAGAACGCGAACCTACAAACTATTACTCATATATGTGACACATACATATAGATAATTTTGTCCAAAGTTGGTCAAAAGTCACTTTTGCCAACCAATTTTCCAACATTTTCTTATGCTTAAATCATTATTCAAAGGTTCATGTATTTTTTGCATCTTCTACTTTATATCAAGTTTTAGTCATTCAACACTCGTTAATGGAGGTTATAAACGAGTACATAACCATAAAGGCTCAAATAGACAGTGCACCACAAGAGAGTGATTTCGAGCTAAAAAGTGAACGGTTTTCACTATTGGTTAAGCTTGCATCTAAATGTGTCATTCAAAAACTTGTATGTGTCCGTCGACGCCTATGATATCAATTGAATGAGAACCCATAGTAGTTCTCAAAGATCTTTGGAGATTACTGCAATTAGAGGTTAGATCTTAACTCAGTATAATGTATATATTGCCTCAACATTTATACATGGATTGACTAAAAGTGCTAAAACATACGAAGTTTTCAATTAAAATTATAGTCGTTGATATATTGGTATCTTTGTATTACATTATTTGAATTAAAGGAAATTTCTAAATCGAAAAATGCTTGTTGTTGGATAAATATGTGTAGGTGATCGATGCATATTGTGTTGGGAAAGTAGTTGCCTCTGGGAATGCTAAATCTGTAAAGGATGACTATGTTGTTGGCTTTCTAACATGGAGAGAACATAGCATATTGAATGGGATTTTCCTTAGAAAGGTAGACCCAACAGGATTACCATTGTCATACCAACTTGGGGTTTTAGGTAAGCTCATTTACATGTAAACAATCTCAATCAGTAAGTTTTGCTACTAAGGATTACTATTGTCATACCAACTTGGGGTTTTTCGGGTTAAAACACGTTTTTACCATGAAAGGGGCCAGAATGAGTACGATAGTAACTACGGTTACAAAAGCTACTGTGTGATCGAACATGATGAATGGTAATCAATCTTGCCGATTATAGTTATCATTGTCTTCTACAAACACAAAAGTAATATTTGCTCATTATCCATGGGGAAATGATTTGTACACTTCACTTTTTGATTGACACACTCCATCCTGTGCATTAAACAGTTGTACAGTTTATAAATTTTGCTTTATAGAGTTGTACATTGGAGTGTGCAAATCAAATCCAAATGTGTACAAATCATCTCCCTTATCCATGAGTCATGACATATGAGTATAACGTTTCATCATTTTTAGATCTTTAAAACTTCTATTTTTACGGTTATCTTTCAAAATCCATGACAAGGTTACAGGAAAAATTGGGGCTTACGTACTTTTTTTCTAATGGGCTCAACTGGTCTAAGCACATAAACAAGATACACATGACGCACAAAACCATTTAGAAACCAAATGGAACCTTTTTAAGATGCAATATGCTAAAAAGGATCAACATATTTTCAAAGTTTGATATTTTTTAAACAATAAAATGCAATCGAAATGCAGAAACTACCTACGTTAAAAGAGAGATATTTTAGTTATATAATGTGTTCCATTCATGAAAACATAAAAAGCTTGTTGTTGACTTGTATATTTGATTAACATGTGAAACGATAGTCAAATCAAATCTTGTACTTAAATGTAAAACGTACCCTTGTTTTACAATTTCAATCTACTTTGTCATCTTATGTTGCTTTATTGTCAACACTCAACATGATCTCTAAATTTGTTTGAAAAGTTTATCCCACATAGATAGAAAGTAAAAATAATGAACTCTTTAAGGCTTCAACAGTCATTTGAATTGTTAAGCCAAGTAAGTAACATGCCATTAAAAGAGATTTAATGCGTGTGTACTAACTTTGTTTTTGTTTTTTGATTTTTTGTTTTTTCCTCAGTTCTTTTTCACGTGACTCTTTTTCATAACATCTTTACCATTTAAACTGTTATCCATATATTTAAACCGATGGATTCAACATAACAAAAATTGCTTGTTGCGTTTGTACTTTTATCGGGGTCTTTTTTTATATGTTCCTATCACAAAACTTTATTTGATTCCTTGTAAAATAACAGCACGTTCCTTTAAAAAAAACTTGATTTGATTCCTTGTAAAATAACAGCTTAAATTGGTCGTAACATGCAAAACCGAGTATACAACAAGAACACAGATTGAGACATGAAGTGAAGCAAATAACATTAAGCACAAAATACGAACCTATTATTCTAATAAGCAAGTGTACAAGAACAATTGTGCTTATTACGTACTACAAAATGCTATTTTAGGCTTAAACCCATGGTTAAGGTCTACGATTCGTGGAACTAGATTTGTTGATCTTTGTTGACGTATACAAATGATCGCCCAAACCTCGCTCGACGAGATTGGGTATTGTTGTTGTTATGTCGACATATAACAAGTAGCACATAATATAAAAAAGACCATAATGCGTCCTTAATTTATAGACAAAAGAAATATGACTAACATGATTTATTAATTTATTTCAAAAACTTGTCCCACATTGATAGAAAGTGAAAGTAATGAATTCTTTACAAAAACTAGTTTGTTGTCTATGTGTTTCGAGTTTTCTTTTTCTGTCTTTCTTCACTCTATTAATTTTTCTTTACAACATTGGATCGTAAATTACCACAAATCATAACAAACATGAAAGGTTCTATAAAGCCTTGTTTATTGTGTATTGGGTCATAAATTACATTGTATTTCTTTTCACTTATTTGTTTCTTCATAACTTATTTGTTTCTTCATAATACAGGGTCATAACCATCGATTATAACGAAAACTAATTTGATACCTATTTAACAACACTTTAAAATGGCCATAACATGTAAAACCAAGTATATAACAAGTAGGAAAATGATTCTCATATATGAAAGTATATTTAATGACGATAAGATTAAGGTACATAGCAAGATCATGTAGTCTTTGAACCATTTGTAATCGATGGTCGTTTGCATGGTCGGTCGCCCCATAGAACGCATCCCTTACATTACAAGGACCTGGTCATGTTGAAAAATAGCATAACTCGGTTGTATACTCGACCGTCCTTCCTTCTTTTTTCTATGTGAGTGTTGTTATTTAATTGTTTTTGTAGGCAAAATTTGTTTATGAGGAGGGTGTGTTTTTTTTATGACCGCGGTCGCTTTATTACATTTGTTTTTAAGTGGGATATGTTTTTGAGCAGGGTTATTAAAAATGTTGTAGTGAGAGAAAACTGAGCTGGCAGTAGTGATGATCGCGCTCACCATTACGCCCAGCCTAGGTATGTGATATAGTCCTCGCTACTCTAATAAGAACAAAATTCGTAACTACGAAGAGTGGATTACAAGCCCAAAAACATTAAGCTTAAAAAAAGAACCTTAATAAACATGTTTACGGGGGCTTAAGTACTTTGATTCTTAATAGGCTAAAATGGTCGAAGCCTCGAAACACGAGACACAAATAAAACTAAACGAACGTCTTAATAATTCAAGTATTCAACATACTAAAAAAACACAAGAAAATCGAACATTTTAACATTATGCCCAATAAAACATGATAGAAATGAAGCACACAACCATCTAGAAACCCAAACCGAACATTTTAAAGATAGAATATGCTAAAAAGGATCAAAATCTGTTTAGTTTCGGTTTCAATTAAAATGATAGACCTATTTAGTATAGTGATCATTTAAAATAAATCACCTAGTAGTTCTCGAGAAACTTCATAGATTTCCACACACATTGCACCCGGAGAAGTTAGATCTTAATTTAGTAAAGAGTAGAGGTGTGTTTAAGTAAACAACATTTGCCATTGTCATACCAAGTTGGGGTTTTATGTAAATATTACTTAAAATGTAGATCGTATTCAATGTTTGCAATTTTCAAACCATAATAATGCAATCCGAATGCAGAGAATACCTACATTACAACGAGATATTTTAATTTGATAGCATGAAACATAAAAATATATTTAATAAAAATAAAAGAAGCTTGATGTTATATATTAATTAATATGAGAACGAAAGAAATATGATTCAAACACATATAAAAATAAACATAAACCCATGTTTACAAATATATTTGACGAAGGGTACGCGTTTCAAGATTTTTAGTTAAGGTTATACGGTTTTCAATCTACATTTGATCTTATGTTTCTTTAACGGCTAACATGATTTGCTAGTTATTCTAAAGAAAACATGATTTGTTAATCTATTACAAGAGCTTTTGTCCCACATTGTTAGATAGTAAAAGTTATGAACGCTTTATAACCTCGAGTCTCAACATCATGGTAAGGCAACAAATCAAACACAACAAAACTTGGTTGTTGCTGTGTTAACATTCAAAGAGCGACAGCAGGAAGGCAACGTGTAATCTTATAAAATAAAATGCAATTTTCCTTTAAGCAATGATCGTTCGTATTCGGAAAGTGATGAATTATTTCAAAGCAAGTTTGAAATGATATGGGTGACTTAACAAGAAATAAATCCCGTAGCTCCCACTGAAATTGACAGCATTACAAGAATGTTATTTCAGTAATAAACTGCAATTGCTCCCACTGTATTTGTCAACATTACAAGTGTTACATTTCCAGTAGAAAGCATATAGCAGTTTTTATATACTTTCCAATTCTCTTCAAATGCCTACGAGTAGCATGTACTTAGGTATTGAACAGAGTATATGAAGTTTTACTTATGTAGACAATGGACTAGCCATTCTTTCATTCAATAACTTGAATCTTTAGCATGCATTTCCTCCTTTATTGTCTACAAAGCCCCAAGGGTATTTAGCACTTTAGGAATAAACAAGAGTCTAAGAAAATTACCTAACGTATATTCTAGTAATTTCTTTACTCTTTGCGGTTTAAACTCATACATCGTGACAAGTGCAGGATATTATTTATTTTGGTAGCTCTAAACACAATGTTTTCAGTTACACAAAATATTATATCTTTCAATTAACTCTAGACTACAAAAGGGTAATGAAAGATCATAAATGAGTTTATCAATTTGTAATTCTATCTTAGTTTGTCAACTATGGAGAAAAGATAGGTATAGGTCTCACTCTTCTTACTAGGAAAAGAGACTAAGTTTGTCTTTCACACAAAAACAACTTTGTTTACGAATTATGTTGCAACAACACAATTTTTCTAGACACATTGAAATTTCAATTATAGTATTTTTGATAATTACATTCTTAAAAGAATTAACTACCCAATTAATTACTAATTAAGACTAAGATCCATCTTGCACTCCCACTTAATAATTGGTTCTAGAGTAATATCATCTTGTGATGAAACAACGGTTTCTGGTTGTCAATTCGGATTACTTAAACGAAAATGATTTATAGATGTTAGATGTCAATTCAAAACATTTATGAATATAATGAAACTTACTAAAACGATTATTGATATTGCTTCTAATAGTAATACTAATCATACAATGATCCTTTATTCAATATCACACATACAACACAAATATCACACACCTACTGAACTCAGTTTATAGCAAATTGACAAAGCTTACAAAGTAAACAAGGTTATATTAAGAATTTAAACTCGAAGAAGAAAAGATTACCTTTGACTTTTCAAGACAAAGTGAAACTGATAACGCTACACGCGTCGTTCGGGGTCAAAGGAACTTCCTTTTCGTCGAGCAAGTTTTTCAACACCCTAGGCAGTGAACCTAATCATTGTAGTGTAGTATTAGGGTAAGCCACGGGTATTGATATCGTTCTCTAGGGGAATAGGAATGCTAGTGAGAAGTTACTACGCTAAGGTTGGGGTTGAGGAAGATTATTTTCTATCTTTTTTATATTTTTTAAGGAAAGGAAAGGTACGAATCTCGGGGTTTGGATTTGGGGGGTTGGTATTGCTACCGATTACTCTACTTATCTAATTATCTAATCTAAGGTGTATGTAGTCTATGTCTAATTATTGTGTGCTCGTATGATAGTTTAAAGATGTGTTTACTTAGGTTTTACTACTCCTTAATTATCTCCTATTGGTGGTTGAATTGTCACGTCCTTATTCTTAGTTGCGTTGTGTGTCTAAGGTTGTAGGGTATGCGTTTCTCCCTAACTCTTTGAACTTACCAAAGGGTCTCGTCTACAAAACCCACTAGGGATAATAAACTCTTACTCTAAGGCACTCTTTGGATGGTTTAGCTTACAACTACTCAAGGAGTTATATTCTAAGGTTCACAAAGATTTAATCAAGCATTAAGTACACAACGAATGACCTATCGCATTACTAGATCATTAATCAACTAAGATAAGAGACAACCAATCAATATTCAATAATTAAGTTTCATATTCCCTAAGCAAACACACAAGTAAATTAGCCAGACATGGAGAACATGCAAGCATACACACAAATAATCAAAGACATA
Source organism: Chrysanthemum seticuspe (assembly GCA_019973895.1). NCBI lineage: Eukaryota > Viridiplantae > Streptophyta > Magnoliopsida > Asterales > Asteraceae > Chrysanthemum > Chrysanthemum seticuspe. Next base: position 25,658,583 of record BPTQ01000005.1, read on the forward strand.
ATTGTATTAATGAAGTAAAACACTTGTCTTGGTGTAAGATAGGGTTTGGAACCCTAAAATATTGTACAAGACAGCCTTGGTTCGGTTTAGGTTTTTACTCCAAAAGACTACACACAAATACTGAAAAATTTGGATTCTATATATAAGATTACACATGCGACGGCGTCACCTTATGTTTTGTGACGCCGTCGTGTCGCCGTCATTAGGGTTTCGTCTTGGCCACGTTAGACTTGCGACGGCGTCACCTTATGCTTGTGACGTCGTCCTCTTCAGCTTCTGACGCCGTCTGGATTGCATCTAGGCCGTCTGAGTTGCGACGGCCCAATCTTTTATAACTTGACGTCGTCACTCGAAAAAAGGAGTTTTGGCTTTTGTCCCGTCACAAAATCCTCCGACGGCGTCGTAGTTAAGCAGTGACGCCGTCACCTTTTCTTTTCAGCAGCTGGAGTGTCTCGATTCTTGACTTTGGCCATTTTCTTCGTATATCCGTTCCTTTTCGTCCAAATAAGTGCCATTACAGCAATTTGCCTTCAAGAGACCTAAAAAGTGAAAAGGAACGATATTAAGTAATAACGGATACAAAAGTGATCAAATTAGGGCTTAAACGACCCCTAAAAAAGGTATATTTTAAAACCTTATCAAATATCCCTACACTTGGTATTTGCTTGTCCTCAAGCAAATGTGCTTTTAGCCAATTAATTTATAAGTTAGGGGTCATGAAGCATTGGTTTAAAACAGTCCACAACACATATAAGCCCCGCAAAAGTCATAACAAGCACGGAAATTACATACTAGCACCTCACATGGCGTGTTTGGATACTCACATCTCTCTCGGGTGTATATGAAATATAACAAATTGGAAATGGAAGATAAACAATCATTAACCGGTCCTAGTACATAGATTACCATAGGCTTGAGAATAGATCAAACCTCCATCGCTTTGGCGTAAACACCTAGGAAAGACTATCAAAGAGGTCTTAAAAGGGTTGTAACGTTAGGCTTACGGTGGGGAAACAAAGGGTTTGGTGGGATAGGCTATTTAGTGGTGGTAAGTCAAAATTCTCTATGTTAAATGCATACGAAGAATGGCGTTGCTAAGCCAAGACTGGACACTCTAGACTCTAGCTTAACTGAAATAAACAGACATAAATTTAAAGGATAGATGTAGGATGGTAGCCCTTTTTTTTTTTTTTTTTTTTCATACACTTTTACTCTACCATCCTCTATGGTAACATCAAAATGATAGGGATTTATAGGCACATCCCTACACTTGAGTTTTTATTATTCTAACACTAATTTGACCCGAATTGAAAAGATCAAAACACTTGGGGTACATTATTATGCAAACAAAGGGAATTTGAATTTAACGTTCCCTTCCCGTCATTTCATAAACTTTAACTTTTCCCATGAATCCCAATCGTCCCAAAACTATATACAAAGGATATGACTCGACTTAGCAACTCATGCAAGCAACCAAATAATTGAACTAAGGGTTTAGGGTGATAACAAAAATGCACTAAAAGTGAGTGCATACAGGATAGGCTAAGGCGATTTGGGTGTATATTTTGGGGTGGGGTGTAAACAATGCTCTTCATTGATATTCCAGAAAAACCGAAACATCACAAGAACCGCGAAAAGGATAGGCTCAGAGGGGTTAACTAGGGGTATCGTGTACTAAAGATGAGTACAACGCAAAGGGTGTGGGGGAATTACTCAACCGATGTGGAAGAAGTAATTATATTACGGGTATCAAACAAGGGTTATCCTAATGCCTCTTATCATTTAGTTATTCCTAACTACACAAGTGTAGTCTTACTAGCGATCTCGGCATCAATCCTTATTGATTTACTATTCTCCGTAATCCTATTGGGAACAAACTATGGGCATTATATTAATGAAGAAGGTGTAGCCAACTCATTAAGGGGGTGTGGGAAACGCAACATGAGTAGAAATCATGTGCTATGGGGATCAATTGGGGAGACTCGGATAGGAAAAGCGCCAAGAACACTACAAAGCCAAAAAGACCTTATAGTTACTTCTCGTAACAAATGTGGGGTGGGGTTTTATATGTGGGTTTAGCGGAATCGGATAGGACATACGTGAGTGAAAATCACGTAAAAACAATAGTGGGATTTGGGAATCAAGTTAATAAACCAACGAACGTACTCAACGATTCAGCTCAGTATAGGAAACATATATCAAAACCCTGCTAACCCTAAGTACCCTTTTCAATTT